>CM051027.1:19925641-20233141 GCA_027627225.1 Congeria kusceri
CCATATGGGGTCTGTATGGGCAATCCATATGGGGCTCAAATGGGATTTTGCAAACTGTATTTGTATGGGTCCCAGATGGGTTGCGATATGGGACCTATGTGGGATCCATGTGGACCCAAGATGGGTCCTATATGGTATACCCATATACGTCCAATATGGGCTTCGATATGGGTCATGTATGGGCAATCCATATGGGGCCAAATGGGATTTTGCAAACTGTATTTGTATGGGTCCCAGATGGGTTGCGATATGGGACCAATGTTGGTTCCATGTGGACCCAAGGTGGGTCCTATATGGGGTACCCATATAGGTCCAGTATGGGCTTCGATATGGGTCCTGTATGGGCAACCCATATGGGACCAAGTAGGATTTTGCAAACTGTTTTTGCATGGATACCAGATGGTTTGCGATATGGGACCTATCGTTTCCCATTTGGGCCCAAGGTGGGTCCTATATCGGCTACCCATATGGGTCCAATATTGGCTTCGATATGGGTCTTTTATATGCAACCAATATGAGGCCATGTGGGATTTGCAAACTGTTTTTGCATGGGTTCCATATGGGTTGCATTATGGGATCCAGGTGGGTCCTATATGGATCCAAGATGGGCCCCATTTTTGGCTACCCATATGGGACATATGCAAAAAGGGTTTGCAAAATCCCCCTTGGCCCCATATGAGCTGGCCAATTAGGACCCATCCAGGTTTTGATATGGGTCCTCTATGGGCATCCTATATGGGACCCAGTTGGGTTTTGCTAACACTGTTTGCATGGGTCCCATGTATATTTCGGTTATGGAAAGGTCCTGTTTGTTATACATACATGATGCATTGCAAAATACAATAAACAATAAATATTCTATGAATGTTATTCACAAGCTGCGGAGCATATATATATATATATACATCATTGTTCGTATTGATTACGCCGGCGTACTAAAGCCAATATTGCATCACAATTGATTTTAAAGAAGATCAAAAAATTGCTTTGTCTTTAAAACTGATTTTAAAGTGTGTGATCAAGAATTTATTGTTTTAAAGTTTGTTTAAACAATATATACAAAATTATCAAATAGCATTATTGTTATAGTAGATTGTTTAATTTGTGATTACAACTGGACTGGCACAATTAATTATATAACTTACATGTTACTATATTGATGTGTGATTTTTGTGTGCATAAATACTACAACTAATTTGTCTTAACTTATGATGTCCATCCTTAAAACACACTTGGGAAAGTGGAATATGTAAGATGGTAACATATGTAGATTAATGTTTATATTAATGAGCACAAACATTTTTCAACAATAGACGAAATAATGCCACTAAAATTATCATTGGACATTCCCGAAAACGTCCGATATCCCTTTTTAGGAGTAATTCACTTATATAAAATATTGTAAGCAAATCAAATATGATTTATGATGTACAATGATATAAACTTAAAACCAACACGCGATATCCCAGTGCAATACTTGCAATAATTGCGTAAAATCGCACATTAAATTACATATGATTGCCACTTTTAGAAATGTCAATAAATTATAGCCTTGACATATTATAACTATAGGAATTGTTCCCCTTCGTCAGCCTAACAAGAAACAAAAGCCGAGTACTGCCATTAACATAATGTGTTTTTTTAACTGTCATTGGACAATGTTACTGGTTCGAAATGTGCAAACACACACGGGCAAATCATTTTACAGGAAGATATACTGTAAAACGAGTCAAACAAGGAGAGAAATCACAAATAAGCAGTATTTGACCTACAAAAATCAAATGCTCGTCACGATCGTCGTCAAGTACGTAACTTAACCTCAGAAAAACCTTACGAAAAATTTACGAAAAAATACGGCTGCAGAAAAATACAACAATGCAACTGTCCACAGTACACTTAATGGTTTCAAGAAATACCACCAAAAAAAAACACGTTGTTAGCTTAAGTGTGCTAGAAGGTATGACGTCATTGTAAGGTTTGAATGTTTCTAGTAAGTATTGGTACAGATAGACAGGATTATGTCTGACGGAAGGATGGAGGAAAATAGTCGACAAATGGCCTTGGAACGCACAGTATTTCACTGCTAATCTGTAACGTACTTATTATATTTTGGGAATGTGTATCTTAGTTTTTTTTATTACATGTACGTTCATTCATTCCAGTAAATCAAACGTTCATTCGTCATATGTCGATATGTAAAAAATGGTTTGCGACCTGATATTGCAAACTTCTACCCTAAATCATCATACCATTTCCAAGATGACAATGTCACACCTCTTGTTTTATGTTCACTTTCATTAAGAAAAATAAGATAGCTACATTGCAATGGCGGGCACATTAGCACTAACAGAGACCTATTTACAGATTGGTTAACTGATAATTTCGAAAATATTTGTCACAACGAAAACTACACTACAAATAAGGGGGCGTGATATAGATTGACTTGATGGTTTGTGCATCGTGATGCATTTTCATGTTTGCGACTTAACGACGTCGTGTAAATATTAACCCTAAATCAGTGAAACAAGTAACGTCGGTAAACAAAAAGATACGGCAACAATAAGATACGGCTCATTCGAATACTCAACTTCATGCCATAAAATGCCTCAACAAGCTACTTTGGGGTCTTTGTAAACCTTAACATAATCGCATTTTATTAAAAACCTAGTTATTTTTATTCGAATTAAATTCTGGTCGAAATTTATATTGTGTTTCCGAAGTTGAGTAAAAAAAGACACAAGTAATATTCATATCAACTTTTAAAGTCAATTCTATTTATGTGTCAAGTTTGTTTGTAAATAAGATTGATTATTTTGTAATTCAATCCATAGCATTGTTTAGAATGATATTACTGACGCACGAATGTAATAATATCAACTACATTCAGATTATAGCAGAAATGTATCAGATTGAATGCATGAATTGTAAACAACGCTATGAAAACATACGGTTACTGTATCTGTATACATCATCACGGTGATGGTAACACACCAGTAATCCAGAAAAACGAGCAATGAAACAACTGTTAGTAGAGGCACGCAGTAGCATTTGAAATGTTTGTAATCAAAGCATTTGATATAAGTGATGAATTTACTGAGGTTTGACTGTCAGCTCTGTTCAGCAGAAACACCACCGGCTTATTTTGTATGCAAAACATGTAATTTTTTGTTTTTCCATACATGAATATGCAAGACAGTCTTGTTTGCATAACAACAACGACACCAACTGCTGCTGTACTACTATTACTTCTACTTTATATTAGCACTATTACTAAAAGAACTTTTACTACTACTACTGCTACTACTACTACTACTACTACTACTACTACTACTACTACTACTACTACTACTACTACTACTGCTACCACTACTACTACTACTACTACTATTACTTCTACTACTTCGACTTCTACCACTACTACTATTACAACATTTTAAAATTCCGTTCGGGAGCATGACTGTTAATTCTAGCATTGAATCTGCCGGAAAAAAGACATCTGTTTACACCTATTCAAAGTTACTGTAGATGTACCGTAATTTGTAAACTAATATTAAATTTATTACCTTACATAATAGTTATATTTAAGTTATGCTAAATATATATATATATATTTATATATATATGTGTGTGTGTGTGTGTGTGTGTGTGTAATCGTGACCATAGGGCGAAGTGTATCAAAAACCAGTACTATGGCGAAATTTTCTAACTTCTTTCAAATAACTACGTCTCAAATCAAAATGCACTTTTAACACAATTTAAACTTGTACATTTGCAGGAAAATAAATGTTTCTTTCTAATTTTGACTCTTCAATGGTGAAAATTTGAATTGATCCTTTACGCCTTAATTCTATTCGACTTAATGCCAAAACACCCATATAGAAATTTTACTTCACCTCGTTACGATACTTGGGAGAAAGGGACTTAATGCGGAAAAATACGTTCTTCCGGTTTGCTTTCTTAATTAGACTGCGATACATAAATATGAGTTTGCATTCAATGAATAAACCGTTATGAAAATATGTATGTAAATACTAGATAATATAATTTTAATATGTACATATTTTTTCTCAACAATCTAATTATATTTACTTCTTTTTCACGCGTGTATTTGATGAAGTGCATTTATAGAGTTCTAAAAATAGAAAATGTATATTTGATATATCTATAGACTTAGGGGACATCGAATATTAAAATACCAAATGTTATTATCTTTAACTAATGTTTGTTGACTTGCGGTGGCTTGTTCTCCATTACCATTTAACAATTGCAACCGAACAATTCATTTGGAATATTTTAACCACGCAATCGTGAGCGTTCTACATGAGTTCGCCGAATAGACATTCCTTTCGGGTGCTCTGATTGTCTTTTTAAAAGTATTATGTTGGGTTGCAGGACACGCATCGTCTGTGAACAAATAACGTTTAATTGAAAGTAATAAATGATTCATTTTCCGTAGTATGGATAGCATAATAGTGTCTGTATAGCTAACGGTATTGTGTGTACGATTTCTGTCATTTCCAGCATTGAGTTGTTTTCTATAGTTTTTACCTCAAGTTTGATTCTGTATTGTTGAGCGTGCCATATTTCCAGCATTATGTCGAAGTGTATCGCTTATAGCTTGTAGAAAATACGAATCAGTGATATTGTTACACCCCAACAGGTTCAGGTGTCTGCTGTTTGTCTGAACAATCATTTTTTGAAGCACAATCATTTTTTTGAAGCACATCCTGCTCCGATTACATCTTTTGGTACTATATTACTTTAGATATATAAATAATTGTATAATAATACTGTTAATGTATGAAGTTTTTGGTGACATGTGACGCTACACAAGCAGTATTAAATTGAAATAACTCCATGACAAATCCCGATTAATTGTTCTCAAATATCTACTCTTCAAATGTATCAACTGACTAGCTTTTTCAAATTATCTACGTTCTTTTCTTTTCTTTATTCATGTATTCAGTAAAATTGTAAATAGATATGATGGACCACATTTTCCGACTGCATATATGTCAAAGGTGGGTTAAATGATACCTATTTTGTCCATAAAGTCAAACATTTCACATTTTATTGCGAAAATTGAGATCGGTGTTTTCATTGGGGCATGAAAGAAAACTATCCGGTTTAAGTGCTTTGCATTTTAATCGCATTTAGATGTAATCTATTGTTATACAGTCTGATTTTTCATCAACCATTAGTTTCATAATATCAGATTCGTTTCTGAAACTGGGTTAATGTATCTTAAAGGTGTTATTTTAAAAGCAGGTAAAATATCTATTGGTCAGTGTTTGGACAAATGTTTTTGTTGTTTATTTAATTCACCATTGTTGTTTGTAAATAGTATTTATTTGGTTGTTTATCCTACAGCAACGGGTACATTTAGTTTTGACTTGGGACAATAAGAACCGCACATGCGCCCATGTGCATATACAGTACATGTGGTATGTTTTTTTGTACTGTGCAGTAAACAAATATGTTAGTTTTAGTTCTCTCTTTTTTTTAATTTGCAATCTGGACACAACTTTTTCTCAACATTTAATACAATTTTATTAAAAGAAGTACTTACTTACGTAATATAAATAGACATGGTAAACTCCACACGAGCTTATCCATGGCGGTTTTTTTGTCGTGCGTGCGTCTGTGCGAGAGTAAACTTTTCCTTAAAATGACATATCTTCTGAGACCGGTGGGCCAATTTTGATGAAACTTCACAGAAATGTTCCTTGGGAAGTCATCTACCAAAGTTGCCCAAAGGGCTCCTCTCCGTTGATAAACATGGAAGCCCAGGGACTATTTTTCTTTATATGACTATATTGAAAACTTTGCAAATTTTCTTGACAGAAACCATTGGTTGGGTTTCCAAATAATTTCACAGAAATGTTCCTAGGGTGGTTCTCTACCGAAGTTGCTCAAAAGTATCCACTCTGTTGAAAAACATGGCCGCCAGGAGTTTGGGCCATTTTTCTTAGCCTTAAAAAAAGTTGTTTGTTTCCACTAACCCGACCGACCATGTATTTATGCCCCCGACCATAATTATATTTTTTTGCCGTTTTGAAGTTTTTCTTTTAAATATTGTTTTTCTTTAATATTTTTTTCAAATTATATTGAACGTTTCTTTATGAAGGCAGTAATTTGGCTGGGATCCAGCCTCTGGATATTTTATTTTAATATTCTATTACAACCGCGGAACCAATCCAGGCAGCAACGCCAATAGTATTGGTGTTGTTTAACCGTTTGAATACAATAGCTGTCGCCCTTTGTTCCATCTTTGCCATGGTCTGCTTTAGTAAATAAATCACATTTTGCAAGTTCGTCGGAGCTTTCCTCCTAAATACTGACAGTAATTGTACCTTTTGGCACACATTTAACAATAATAAGTGTCTATGCCTTAAGAAAGTTTGAATGTGTGCAGGGCCCATTTCACAAAGCTCTGTAGTGAAAACTTAAGTAAAATTCTTAAAATCGTAAAATTCCTAACGTCTGTGGCTAGTTCATTTAAATTTTATTTTGTGTTGTGACTAGGAACCAGTTGTGAATGCATTATAGAGCATATTTGTTCAGATACAACTATGTAGCTACAGTCGAAATGTGATGATGCGAATCGCAATACAGCCAAACAACGTTATTTGGAAGTCGTCAGGACGGATAAAAATAGTCCGAAATAATGATTATTCAAATAATACATTTCTAGATTCTTTTACTATGAATCACTCTTCTAAAATTGCAAATATGTATACTAGTGATGTTTTTTTTATTTCTTATTGCACCAGTCATTGTGACTAGTATACAAGGCACAAGTTATTTTATTTTGAATCTGTTGCAAGTATATGCGAACAGGTGACATAAAAAACGTAAATCCAACTTAAATACGAACACCTAATAAATACTTGAACTCCGGGTTTGCTATTCAAGCTTGTTGCTGCAATAGTTTGACAAGCTATAATTATACAAAGATACTTACAGTTCCATTTAATCGATTATTCACCCAATAAAGGTGTGAACATCAAGCAGAGACAAATGCTGATAATAACAATAAAGGTGTAAAAAATTGATTTCGATCTTCATTATTCATCCTTCGAATTAACAGTTGATTTAATGCACCAAAACAGGTGTTGGGACCCGAATAATGGGTTCGAAATAGCGATAAATTGATAGATTATTCCAAATGCAAGATTCGAATAAAACATCAAATGTCTAATTAAATTAGAGTTGCAGTGGTGTAATGCATAAGGTGTCCACCTTGAAATTGGGAGGTCGCAAGTTCGATCCCGACTTGGGAAGCCTTCGAATGATCTTTCTCAAGAGACACCAAGTACTGGTTCTATCCAGGAAAAGGACTTGAGGGTTTCTCTATAAGCCACAGCCTTTTTACTCAATCGAGCTAAACATCGAGTAAAACACAATATTAATAAAGAAAACTGACTGGAATAACATTAAACAAATAACCAAAGTTCAAATCATACTGGTTTACTCATTATAAAACATGTTTTTCAAATTGATTTCAAAAGATTCTCGATACATTTTTCAGCTATTTATATTTTTCAGGTTGTTGTAAAATTTCTATGGTCTGTGGGCCATTTAGCCATTTGGTCGATTTAACTTCCAGAGGTCCGTTGTTTACAAAACATACATCCAATATGACAAGTAGTAAAAAGAGCTTTCCAAGTGCCTAATACTTCAGGGTTGTGGTTGTCAAGCCCACCTCTCAATAGTACATGGGTTGTGTTGTGTGGTAATTTGCAAGAAATGTGGACTTTAAATGATGTAAATAAGGGTTGATACTGCTGACACAGCTGAAGTTCTATGCTCAATCCTCGACATGTATTGTGTGGAAATTTGCCATAAATATGGACATAAAAGGATGTAAATAAGTGTTGATACCGCTGACCCAACTGGAGTTACATATCTTGTATAACTGGTTTGTCCTGCCTACTTTAATTAAGTGTGTTTTAAAGCGACTATGTCAATAAAAGTGCCCCAAAGGGGCAATTGCAGAACAAAATGTGAAAATTTAATATTAATATTAGCATATAATAAAGGTTGAAATAATGTATATATAACGGAAAAATAGTTTATGCATTCTGAGAGAAAAATCATTATATAATGTGGGATGTGTTTGTTTGGCCGTTTTATTGTTTACACTTTGACGTCATATTTGCGGGGTTTTTTTCTTTATGTTTTTGTTTTATCAAAATTCTTATAATGTAGTAAATTATTCATACGTTATATATTGTATACGCATTTATATTGCTGATTTCTTTAACATAAAAACATTTAAATTGCTGAAAGGGATCACTTTTTTGTTGACATAGTCCCTTTAAGTATAAAATGACATGTTTATCATGTTGAAGCAGGATTTGGCTAGTTTAATCAAACCATGGTGGTATAAAATGACACAAATGTTGGAAATGAATAATTTAGGCTTCTATATTACATTTTAAGATTGTAACCCTGTCATGATTAATCTTACAGACACATGATATCTTCCCGGTATGACTGCCGAATAAATGGGTGCCAAGGTGACACAACACATTAACCATTGTGTTAGATGAGAAAGTGTTGTAATTTTCATTGATGAAATATAATTTGTGAATTGCTTTGATATACTAGTAGTTAAAAAACATGGTTATGATAGAGGAAAAGCACACTGGTTTTGCAAAAACAAATGCCCCATGTTTAAGTCCTTCATTGTCTGCACAGCAGGGGTTGTTTTTTTTGTGTGTGGGGGGGGGGGAACAAGTAATTTCCTCAAAGAACCCACAAGTAACAATAATAACAATTGCGGTGAGTGTGTAATTCACCTCATGAATTAAATTAAAGACATTTAGCTCAGCTGGGAGTGCATTAGCCATGTAAAACTTAAGTTTATCCGCTTGTACGGTTGCACAGTGGCCAAATTTGCATTGTTAAATGCCCCTTGAAAATTTCGGGGGAGCGCACAGTTGACGCAATTTCAGGGTCGTAGCTATTCATATATTCATGTGGATTCGCAATATTGTTTCAGTTATGCAGGCACCCCAGACCCCACCCTACTATAGGATTTAGAAAAAAAAGTGAATATGGTGTATTTTGAGCATTATTAGATACATTGTACTTATAAAGTAATGAAGTAATGAAGATCTGCATTTTAGGATAACTGACAAAAGAATTCTTTACTTCGAACATTTTACTCTCAAGTAGAGCTGAAACAAACAAAGTCTTCTTTTCTGTCATTTTTGCAAGCTAAACTGCACAATTACACTTTCAATGTCAATGTCTATAATTATGTCAGTATACAGTAGGTTATTAAACTGATCGGACTTACTTTTAAAGGGTAAATGTAACAAATATATATGTGACCTGAAATTTAGTAGAATTATGCCCCTTTTCGTAGTTAGAAATTCAGGTTAAAGTTTGCGTGCAACAACTCCATATCTCTATATCTACTACAGATATTCAACTGAAACTTCACACATGTCTTCAGGGTCATTATGTAAGGTCATTGACCAAGGTCGTTAACTCGGACCTGCAATTTAGCAAAATTTTGCCTCATTTTTTACGTAAAACGTTCAGGTTAAGGTTTGCGTGCAACAGTACAAACATATCGAGTGCGCTGTCCTGTGACAGCTCTTGTTAATAATCAATTTATTAACTATGCCCCACATCAAAGATGGCAGGGTATATTGGTTTGCTAATGTTGGTTGGTTGGTATTCATATTCGTTTCCGCTCACTTAGTCCAACAATTTTCATTTTATCTTCACCAAACTTCATGAACATGTTTGTGGGCATAATATCTAGGCCAAGTTTGATAATCAGCCAAACTTTATGAAAATGTTTGTAATAAAATATCTCAGTCAAGTTCTTTGCAAAGCGCAATAATCAGCTAAATCGCACTCGAGTTATGGTCCTTGAATTATTTAATATTGGCCCTTTTAGCCGTTTCCACTCTTTCACTTTCAAGTCCAACAATTGTCATCTGATCTTCATCAAACTTAGTGGAAATCTTTGTTGGCATAATACCACGGTGAAGTTGGATAATCAACCAAATCGTTCAAGTAACTGTATGGCCCTTTGATTTCTAGAATTAACTTTTTTAGCTGTTTCCGTTCTGATCTTAACCAAACTTGAATAAAATGTGTGAGATTATAATATCTTAGACAAGTTTTATGATAATCTAAATTGCCACAGGAACTGCAGAGTAATGGCCCTTTATTTAACTAAAATTGACCGTTTTAGCAGTGTTCATCTTATCTTCACCAAAATTGATGTTTATGCCCCCTATTAAAGATGGCGCGGTATTGATCTAATAACCAGCCAAATCGCTCCAGGTTTATGGAGTTACTGCCCTTGAATTATCTGAAATTGGTCTTTTTAGTCGTTTCCGCTCTCTATATCCAGCAATGTTCATCACATTTGCAGAAGTGCTAAGCATGGTAAGACAAGGAGTCATGTGCAAGAACTCTAGATATCTAGGTCAAAGGTCAAGGTCACACTTAAAAGTCAAAGGTCAAATATAAGAATATAAGCCATAGACCTTGTCCGGTGTATAATTTTGTCCAGCTGGGTAGGAGGGTTAACCCTATTCTTTGGAATTACTTTTCAGATTTGATAAGCATTCTGAGGCGGTATGTCGCATGCAAGAACCAGATACCATGATTCAAGGTCAAGGTCACACTTAAAGGTCAAATATATGTATTCATGTTAAAATTCATGTTAAGAGTTTGCATTTTCAAATAACTTTGTAGAAGTGATATAAGACAGTGTGTCGCGCTTTAAGCTAGGTCCACGGTCAAGGTCACAGTTTAAGGTCAAAGGTCAAAAAAAAGAATTAATACTCTGTCTGGAGGATAATTTTGTCTGACATGGACATATTTTCAAATTACTTGCCTGAAGTGTTATGCATGATGAGATGGTGTGTCGCGCGCAAGAATCAGGTCCTTAGGTCCAAGATCAAGGTCGTACTTAAAAGTCTAAAGTAAAATATAAGAATTTAAATTTAAACCATTTAACAAGTGAGAAATTTACCTACAAAATAACGGCCGGATAATTTAGAGATTAGCCATTCACTTAGCTACCGACCACTTCAAGCAATGCACCCTAGCATCTATGATTTATTTTAGATGTTTCCTACAATTTCGGACAGTCATCATTTTGATAGGAAAACACTAAACTTTTGTAACAATTTCGATATTATTCATTAAAAGTATTCTATATTAGACTTACAAACACTAACACGCTGTTTGAAAATGTATGTTTTGGGTTATTCACCAAGTGTGTAGCAATTTTATAAAATTTTCTAAAAAAAATTTTTATTTCCTCAGACAAAATCTAAATTTTCAATTAAAAAAGAAATTATGTAATGGTATGTTCTCAATACAGATAACTAACACAAGTTTTATAAGAAATAATAATTAAACTCCATTATATTGGGTGGTTGAATAACCAGGGGTGGCTGAATAGTTGGAAAAAAGGATTATATAATCACTATAAATAAAACATGGAATGAGTGAATGTTTCTTTTGTAATGATTTTATCTTTTCTGCACATAGTACACACATTATATACACACTTTTACAGTATCATCTTAAATTAATAAATAAATTAAGGTTTCTTTTAAAATACATTTCGCTGCATTTATTTTTTGGTAACGTCATCAACAATCACCAAAGTTAAATGCATTTTATGTAAAACAAGAGCTGTCAGAGGACAACGCTCTATACTTTTCAAAGTATTTCAGTTGGTACGTATTTTGGGATCGGAAAGGGTATAAATTTGTTGAAATACAAAACTGAGTTATGGTAATTGTTTCATCAAATTAATGTTTCAAGTGAAAACCTTTTGTAGTTGATAACTTGTGTCGTTTTGCAGATATAAAAGTTTTGAATATAAACTTTAATCAGAAAATCTATGTGAATTGGGTTATGGGAAATGTTGCTTCTAATGCTGGAGTTGATGACACAATATATTCCAAGTTTCAAGTGAATAACTTATGTAGTTTTGCAGTTACACATCTTTTAAATATAAACAAAATTCAGACGTGTAAACCGTCGCTATTAGGAAAGCTCACTTATTATTCGAACAGTCGAGCTAAACATGATAAAATATGATACCTAAAATGCACAAATAACTGATAGTGTACTTGAATCTCACAAATCACTTGTATTGTGCTGTTCGAATAAAAACAAGTCCTATAAATTAATTTATTGTACAATATAAACCTTGCTATTGGTTCTTCTACCATTTGTTATCTTTTAAAAAATGGTAACATATTTTAACATGACGTAGCATCAAAAATAACCAACAGCCATCGTGCAGCCAACCACCAAATGACAGCTTAGATATGGTACTTTCATAACAACACTGTCCCGAATATGCATGCTAAGGGGGGGGGGGGGAGCAGCAGGGTCTATTGTCAGCATAAAGTCTGATAGACCCTGTCCGGATGATAATTTTGTCCAGCAAGGAAGGCGTTTCAAATAACTGGGCGGAAGTGTTAAGCATGGTGTAACGCTGTGTTTCGAGAACCAGATCCCATGGTTAAGGTCAAGGTCACACTTAAAGTTCAAAGGTCAAATTATATTGATGGGTGTGCAAAGCCAGTGATTTTAGGGCCTATTTGGGGCCGAAATTTGGCCCCATTCTCCTGCTTAAAGAGTGTATATTTTTCCTCAATATTTACCTTTGAATTCCGCTCAGAAATATAACCTTTTTTTAAAATGGACCAAAATCGGACAAAAACTAATTAAGATAGAGGAATTTTCATAAACAATCCCAGCAGTTTTTCATCAAATCAAGTTAGTGCATAAACTAAGTTATCATTTGTAGCAAACCAATTCATTAATGTTTTATAACAAAGTAGAATATAAACATGTAATAATGCTTTTCAAAAAACAAAAAATCCCTTTTTGGCGTTATATTCCCCATCTAAAGGGCCCCAACACCTTTCCCCCGAAGGTGAAAAAAACAATATTGAAAGCATAATTCAATTAAAACCCAGAAAGCGTAGACTGTTGGCGAGAAAAGAAAAGAAACCTAAATTGAGGAAATATAGTGCAGAAAGACACATTAGTTTTTACACAAGACAAATCAAACTTCTCATTGTTACTAGTATGCTCCGTACTTTCAACATATTGGTAGATATATAGGTGTGCCTGCAAACTACTTAATGCAAACCCGATAATATACATAACAAGCAACATGTCAGCTTATCCTAGACGGGCCGAAATAGACGATGGAGCGTATAAATCTGGGGGAATCGATTGTTAGTTCTTCGTTACCTGCAAAGTAAAACATATGTGATGCGATTCAATCTTTCAAAATCGCTTCCGCCAACATTCTAAGAATCATGCAAGGCATTTTTGTTGATTCTTCACATAATGATTTTAGACAGCAAGAGTAAGTGTAGTATATTAGAACCATAACTCATAATGGTATTTAAAAAAGGAAAAACATTGACGCAAAGCATCAAAGGGCGTCGTACGTAGTTGAGAGTTAAAAGTCAAAATAGATTTTATTGACGGAAAAAACATTTTATCGTGTTACAGTTATAATGTTATGCATTAGTATTCCGTGATTTGTGGCAGACCGCAAATTAGACAAGTAAGAATGACCGCAAACACATTTCTTTACAATATTACGCATTTTTCTTACATAGCAAACGACTAAAATAAACAAAATATGTTGTATTTAAAGCTTACAATTCTACATTTATTAATTAGCATCCACGCTTTAAACGTTACAGTGTAGAACACTACTGACAATGTCTTTACGCGCCTTAATTGGTGCCTGCAAAGCTAACATCACATGCAATTACTACGCACGAAATGATGATTCACTACTTATCCTGAAGATACAGCAATGCCACTTATAGAAGCTATAGAGAGGTATGACAAGTCAAATTGTAGAGGCAACGAGCTGCAATTGATTTCAATATATGTCGGTTAAATACATATTGAAAGTTACTGATTTGTACATAATAACGTATCATTAAGCGAATATTATAAGGCAAAACTTTTCAGTTGTCTCAGCGACTTCGTGCTAGTGTTTGTTAAAATAAAATACAGGGTCGCAAAAATAACCATATTACATAATGATATTTTTAAACAGAAGTGTGCCATTGATCACATATAAACAAAGTTAAGAACCTGTTTAAGAAATGAATGACATTAAATATATACTTTATTTCTAACACCTACAGTATTAACCTTATGACGATGAATGTTTAAAATAAACACTTCAGCAACGTCAATTTACAGAGATTTAAACATTAAATATAATAACGCTCCGTCCATATGCTTCCGGTAAGACTCATCACTTTTAATAGACGCTCGGGCGCGGGGCAAATGAAATTTTTTTCGGTAAGCACCAATACTCAATATTTTTTCCGAAGTCGATCGAGGGGTTTCGCTTTGTGAATTGTAACACTGTATAGGTGAATTATTGACATTGTAATAGATTTTATTTGAAAATCACTCAATTATGTTTCGTGTACTTTCGTTGGGGGTAAAGACACTAAAAGAAAGACGCGTCTATCGATTCATAATTAAACTTAAACTTACTAACATACATGTGCCAAACAAGTTTATTAAACCCTTCAAAATTATTCACGAATAAACATAAACATAGAGCTAAAATTTTATAATCATAAAAATGACAATAATGCAATATAAATCATGCCAGTAACTGTTTCACACGACATAATTATCAAATTCTTGGCTCTATTCTTGCACATGGCGACCTAAAAGTACTCGTTTGTCGTCCTAAATCATGTTAAAGGGGCATTTCGACGGCATTTCCAATTAATATAGACTCGTATTAAAAGAAGACGTATTCCAGTTATTCACGAATTTCTTTTTCTAGTAGCAATAATTTATTGATGTAATTGTTAAGAAGGAATATATACAACGCCTAATTTTTTTTTTTCGATGCACGGTTTCAGCAGGTATAAAATCACGCTCGAAAAAGCTTCCATACTCACTCAACAGTGATAAATAGTGCGCGTGCGAATATCGGTACTTCTTGTACATTTGATTCATAGCGATTTTACAACTACTACTCATCAAAACTTAAAGATCATGGCTACAAGAACACTTTCATCAACGAGGATCTAACATACAAACGAAGCTCCCTTCTTTTCAGTGCTAGGTCCCTCGTTAAAACCGGGCGTCTCCTTGGAGCGTGGTCGTCTGACGGGAACATTCTGGTTAAGGACTCCAAGTCCAAAGTTCATAGAATCAACCACATTGGTGACTTAGATTCATTCAAACCTAACAGTCAGTCAACCAGCTCATGAGTGTCGTCGAATCACACACGAACACATCTGTAGCCGGATTTGATAGTTCTAGCCACAACAAAAGCTTTTTTGTAATTGTATCTACTATGTGATAGGCTATGCACATTTATCATTACCGATAGTTTATATGAACTATTCGATGAACATCGTCCGATACGTCTTGAATTGTGTTTCTTCTTTAATATAAACTATTTCTTTTATTACATGCATAATCGTATTTAAAATAATTGATAAACACTTGCCTAGGTACCCCATTTAACATGACAACACAGCACGTCGTGCCATCTTACTACATGTCCATGGGTTTCATCAAACTTGCATAAAATTAAATACCAGTTTACAAACATGTACACATTGCAGAATATGTTGTTGTTTTCTCGCCTTCAGATGTAATACTTGTACATATTATACAAACATCATTTTATTTCTCCAGCCAAGGGCACTGTTTGTTTGCTTGAAGAATAGTCTGTAAATAGCCTGTAAATATATATACACGTGCCGTTTGTCTGTTCTATTGCGTTTGCTTGTTATGAAGTGGTGTTGTGTGTGTATGTATTGTTATTCCGTCTTGACCCATAATGTGATCTCTAAGGCCTGTCTATTAATTTTATGTACTAGGTTACTAATATAAACATCTACTATTAAACGATTACTTAATATTTATTCCGAAGTCGAAATCCTGTCCTTGTACTGAACCTTCTAATTATGTTAAGCCATCGGTTAAACACCCACTCCCCATGAATTACAATTTATTAATTTCTCATGCAATCCCCGTGGTCTAGTTGAACAGATATCAGTATTTTACTATGTATATTAGTGGCCTACTGCATCAAAATGGGTATTTATCATGCATATCATGCAATCCCCGTGGTATAGTTGAACAGATATCAGTATTGTACTATGTATATTAGTGGCCTACTACATTAAAATGGGTATTAATCAGTGGAGCAAAGTGGAAAATTATCCAGTTATTTTTTACTCTAATCTCGAATAATTATCATGTACGCCGCTGATTCGCTTACATTTTATATGTTTACAGGTAATTGTCACGTTAACTGCTGTATGTATACGTACATGTGCAAAACCATTATGCACTTTTAACCTTTTTGGTCTTCTATTATTTCGTTTTGAATAGACGGTCATATATGAGGTTCTTATACATTTACATAATAAGTGTTTGATAGTGTGATTTGATATACTATGTTTTATGGAAACTCATCTTACTGATGTCGTTCCCGATATTTTTGTTTTGCTAATCGATGGTTTTAATATAGCTCTCCGCCGGAAAGACTGTACACCTCACTCAAGCGGCTTATTAATATGTAAATCAATATATATTGTCGCGGCGTGTACGTGAGTTAGAATGTTCTAACTTGCATTCAAGCTGGATCGAAATTCAAACAGGAAACTTCACTACTTTTAATACATCTAATACATACACACTCTCATTCTGATGTGATACCGCCCCTGAAATCGGTTGATACTCATGGAAAAAACCGTAAGTATATATATATCTGATGAAGAAAAAGCAACTTGCTTAAACAATTACTTTGTTTCCATATCAACTTTAGATACATCTTTGGCAGTCCTCCGTGCCCCAAATGACATTTCTTTTGAATATTTGCAAAACGTGTTTATAACTGAATCAGAAATAATAGACGTAATTAAAATTTTAATAACTAATAAAGCGGTTGATGAGCATTTAATCAGTCATCTTGTTCTTAAGCTTACCTGCTTGTCTATTGCAAAACCGTTATGCTTACTGCTTAATAAATCAATACAAGAATGCACATTTCCCTCATTATGGAAAAATGCAATTGTCATGCCCCTATTTAAAAAAGGTGACTCACATATACCTTCCAATTATGGTCCCATCTCCCTATTGAGCTGTCTATGAAAACTTAGGGAGCGAGTAGTATACAAACACCTCTATAATCACTTTATTTCGCATAACTTAATTTATTGCAAGCAATCGGGATTTCTCAGGGGTCACTCAACTGTCTACCAACTGATTGATATAGTTGATCAAATAGCTCGTACTATTGATGACAAGAAATTTAACTGCATGATTTTTTGTGACATTTCCAAGGCCTTTGACCGAGTTTGGCATCAAGGTCTGTTATTCAAACTTAAGCAAAATGGTATCAGTAGAAAAATGTTACAATGGATAGAAAGTTATTTGTCTAACCGAACCCCAAAAGTATTTGTGGGTTCCGCTATGTCTCAATCATTACAAGTAAATGCTGGAGTTCCACAGGGCTCAGTATTAGGGCCGTTGTTTTTTCTGATGTACGTAAATGATATTGTCGATAATCTTCTAAGTATTACCCGCTTGTTTGCAGTCCTTATCAAGTACTACATCTAATTGAGTTGACCTCGAGGGTATCTTGAACCACGACCTATGCCTCATCAAAATTTGGCCAAAAGATGGTAAGCTGAGTTTAACCCAAAAAAAACTGAAGCAATTTTATTCACAACGCAAAAGAATGTTCTTTTACCGAAATAATGTTTCTGAAATGTACCCGTCACCTTTGTTGAAAGTCACAAACATCTTGGTCTGACCCTAAGCCATGATGGCAAATGGCACGATCATATAAATCATATTTTTTAATATGCGTCGAAAATTCATGGCATTATGCGAAAACTTAAATACAGACTTTCAAGGAAAAGTTTAAACCAAATATACGTCAGTCATATGCGGCCAATACTAGGATACGCGTGCGTTGTTTGGGATGGTTGTTCTTTGTATGATAAGGAATTATTAGAAAAAATCCAAAATGAAGCCGCGTGTATTGTTGCAGGCCTAACTACATCTATATCTCTTAGAAATCTTTATACTGAAGTTAAATGGCCTAGTCTAGACAAACGACGGCGATAAACTGATTAGCATTTACAAGATGCATAACGGACAGTGTCCTAATTACTTGTCCACCCTTCTTCCAAAAACATTTCAAGAACAGTCATCTCGTAATCTTAGAAATGCACAAGACTATACCATTTTATCAAGGCGAACATTATAATATTCACGTTCGTTCTTGCCATCTGCCAAAGATGATGGAACTCCTTACATATCGATATCCGCAAGAGCGAAACCCTTTCACAATTTAAAGCTTCCTTGAAACAAATGTTTCTTTTATGCAAAGATAACCCCCAATATATATCACTGGGGATATAAAAACATCGATTTTACATGCTAGACTAAGAAATAACTTCAGCAACCTAAACTCCGACCTATTCCTAGACCACCTTGAAAACTCACCCCTTTGTTCATGTGGAAATGATGGTGAAAATATGACACATTACTTCTTTAAATGCCCTAATTACCGCATGCAACGAATATCTCTTTAATCCACTGCGCTAATTTCATCGCTTAAATAGTGATTTGCTCCTCTGCGGTAACCCCTCATTTAATAATGAAGACATTACAATTGTGTTTAGGGAAGTTAAAAGATATATTGTTACGACAAAGCGTTTTGTTTAAAACTTAACGTTAAAACTTAACTGCTTACTGGACAGGACTTACAACTATCTATATTTGCATATCATTGTCTGTTTACTATATATTTTATTCACTAATTTTGTTCATATTGTGTTTTCAAATGTTATTATTATTATCAACATCATTATTATTATTATTATTATTATTATTATTATTATTATTATTATTATTATTATTATTGTTATTATTATCATAATTTGCTTTTGATTTCCTATATGACAACAATTGTTCAAAGTACGCTTGTCACCATTACAATATGTAACTAACACTCCCAGGCAAAGACCCTCGATAACGTCGTAGAACTTTAGGTCTAACCCTTTTTCCAATATGTACTTATGGTAAATCGTGATTGTGCGTAATTGTGTCAACATTGTGGAAATAAAATATGTTTAAATCAACTACTACTAACTTTCCCACGCCTGCGAAAAGTGCTACGTTGACTACTTTTTATAATTATATATCAAACATATTATTGTTTGTTTATAAAATCGAGTCTTATGTTATAATCAATGATTTAATGAATACTTCATAAAATGTAAGTTTATTAATCAAAATGTTACAACGTATTAGACGTCGATACGCCCCTCTAACAAAACCACGACAACACTACTTACACAATCAAAATGATGATTCATTCATGCATCCGTTCGGTAGGTCTGTCGGTCGATCGTTGTATGCATGTATTTATACATTCATGTGTGTATGAATTCCCTCTCTACGTCTACATTCAATCAATAAATCAATCAATCGATCGATCCATCGATCGATTGATTGATTGAATAAATCATGTATATTTGTACATCAATAAATCGATATAAATTAATAAATAAATAAATCAATCAACCAACCAACCAACCAACCAACCAACCTACCAACCTACCTACCTACCAACCTACCAACCTACCTACCTACCTACCTACCTACCTACCTACCCACCTACCTACCTACCTACCTACCTACCTACCCACCTACCTACCTACCTACCCACCCAACCCAATCCCACCTACCTACCTACTTACCTACCTACCTACCTACCTACCTACCTACCTACCTACCTACCTACCTACCTACCTACCTACCTACCTACCTACCTACCTACCTAACTAACTAACTACCTAACTAACTACCTACCTAACTACCTACCTACCTACCTACCTACCTACCTACCTACCCACCTACCCACCTACCCACCTACCCACCCACCCACCCACCCACCCACCCATCCATCCATTCATCTATCTTTCTATCTATCTGTTAGTAAATCACTGTCAATAAATCAATCAGTCAATCAATCAATAAATAAATCAATCAATCAAACTCGAGATATAATTTGTCGTCATATCCATCATGAAACATTTTATGGTGGTGTTCGTGTGACCCTTATTACTAGATATAATCATAACGACATTTTCATGAATGAAAGACTGTTTTACAGTGTTCATAGCGTACATAATTTATTTTAAATTCCCGTTAAAACCCTTTTCTTTATCAATCTAACTTTCTCACCATGAAACGTGTATAGCGGAAGGGATGACCAATTAACGCGTCCAAATTATATTCAACGAAATCCCGAAATCCTGCGATGTTTTATGCAAACAGATTAAGCACATAACTATCAAAGCGCATATGTTTTTATGGGTTTTGCTTTCAATTTCTTTCAAATATGTCTATTCTACAGAGTTTGGTTTATTTTATTGCCTTAATAGCCCATTTAAAGCCAAGCCAAAGATAAAAGGTTTTCAGTAATACGGTGAAATGTCGAGCACCCTAGTACTCAGTTTCATGAAAAGCATCTAGGTATTTATAAAACATGCACTGCAATGAGTTAAATTAAACGGCGGTGTCTGCACTTTAAAAGTTTTTTTAAGTTTTAAGATTACGGAAGTGTCCTAGTGCAACGTACAGCCTGTATTATTGTGGTTTTGAATTATGTAAGAATTCGGAAATACTACATATTAGGTGCTACTCATTCCTAACTATAAGATACAACGCAACACACATTTAAAATCATGTGTGAACATACTTATCCTAATTAGCAGATATTATGTCCTAGTTAGGAGTTATTAAGGCCTAACTAGGCTATATTTAGTTCTTATTAGGAGATAGTATGTGTCATATACAGACAGGCATTCATGCATACATACATACACAAATACATGTGTTCGTGCGTACGTTCGTACAAGACTGTCTCCACCTATCCGTCCGTCTGTTCGTTTGCCATTCCGTCTGTAAGTTTATGCGTATATTAATGAGTGCATGCGTCCGTCATTACGTACGTAATATTTAAGAGACAGTAACAAAATCATTTACTCGGCCGTCTGTCCGTACATTAGTTTCTAAATAATACCGATAGTTTTCTAATTATAAATTCAATGTCCACTTAGTATTTCCTATTTAGGCGGTATTAACTCATAATTAGTATCTTTCAATTACCACATAGTATGTCTTTATTATCGTACTAGTTCTTCCCAATAACGAGATAACGCAATATAAACAGTGGTAATACAACACTTACATATCTGACAATACATATACCTTTGATGTCTGTAAGCCGGACACGTATTGGGTCATTGAATTGATTTCTTAGTGTGAGTTAAAGCCAACACATTCGCTAAGCGAGCGTTGCTATTTCTCCCGTGTTTGAAGGCACATGATTGCAAATGCGAGTGTCATTAAATGCACCACAATACATAATTAACACGTGCAATGTAGAATGTAACTTTCTACATTCGACGTGAGTCTGTTCACTCTCAACGCATTTCTAAAAACAATCGTTTACAGTTACCATAAGCGTGATTGAATGGTAATTGAAGGTTTAAATTGTATATCGCCTTGATCAACTGAACTAAAAACATTATTAAATATGAAGGTAGTGGTTGTGCACATAAATCGCATTAAACGTTTTAATTTTTTATAGTTTAAACGGGGTCGGTTACGCTTTGCGCACATTTATTTTTTTTTGCCTTACACTAATTTATCGCTGCACCGATATAAGAAACATACATTTGTATAATTTATGATGTTAGTTTACTGATAAACTCCGCTAAGTTATATTTAGCTGGTAATTGTTTGTCTGTATGTCTGTTTATTTGTTAGCCAGTACCTTTAGGATAACATTGATGAACGGACGTACATCAGTACATTCTGGTGGTGACCCGGATGACCGACTGGATACATGTATTTGCAAACGATTTCTTATTACTGGTAGATAGAGCAAATTGCCACATTATGAATAACAACGCGCTACACATGAGGAATAAGATTCATTGGCAGAGACATGCGGTCTCCTAGTGGTTTTTAGTTGTATATAATTTCACATAATTTTTTATTCAAGGTGAGTCACCTTTGAGTTTACATGTTTGGTGGGCAGACAGTTGACATTCACAAGGAGGTTGCGTTATACCAGCTGGCGAGGCAATTCAATATGAAGGTGCTAAAGATAAATTTGCGATCTTTCAGCTTTGAATTACTTGTATAGTTAGTCTAGTTAATGTTTTATGGAATACGCAAATTGTAGTTTCATTAATATGAATGTCATGTAGATGTCCAAAATGATACAATGTACTAGCATAATGAGATACAGGCAATACAATAAATATTGTCTTATATGTGACTTTGTTGTCATCCCAAAACATCAAAGCAACTTTTCAATAATCAACACTTGATACTTTAAAGTTTTAAATTTGATAACATGCAATGTAAAGTTGTGGTGCATAGTCATAATGTTGATTCAAATGTTTGTTGAGAATATATGTGTACTTATTTCCATTTGCAAGTCATTGGGTACCCAGGTAGTGAAAATGGATCCGGGTACTTGTCAACGCTTATCTGACCCGCGGGTATCCGGGTACACTTTTAACTTAAATTGAGTTAATCCTTGACACAATAAAATTCATGTAACAATAATCGTCGTAGTCGTCGTCATTGCCATAATTCTCAATATTGTACATAGTGCATTATAAAGTACAAATTAATAAGCTTTATAAGTGAGGTTGTATTCTTCATATACATGTATCTTTAAATGCAACTTTTAAAAAACACACACATTTCCTTTAAATTATAATGATCATCAATTTCCACCAAATATCTTTGTTTTAATCATCAAAGAAGTGTGGCGAATCATTATGAGCCTGTGGCGAATAGTTATGAAACTGTTGCAAATCTGCATTAAACAGTGGCGAATCGATATTAAACGGTGGCGAAGCTTTACTAATTCTTCACAGGGCATAGAAATAACTAGTCTGGTCAAATATTTTTTGAAATAAAACACAAGGGAAGTAATTGAAATTTCGATATATTCTGTCAAAAAAAATATATAGCGCGACTTATTATTGATTTTGTAACTGATAGTTTTTACCTATTGTTTATATGTATGTACGTATCAATTTTGAAGCATACCACGAAGCCTTGTGGACCGTGATGAGGCAGCCAAAAATTAAACCACACATGTTGCATGTACCACCAGCCTGTTCTACATTATGCTACTCCAAGGTCAACTAGATCCCCAATAGCTAATAATACAAAATATGGATGGATCAGCACACGTACCAAAGAAAAGAATGATATGTGTCACTAGATTAACCGAAAGAGCATAGAAACTTACCGAAAGCCACCAGGAATGCAGAAAAATCAAACATTTTATATTAACAAGTTATTTACGTTTTCAAAATAAATTGCAATCAAAAGTGTATGTAAAATAAATAAAACATTTACATATTAAATACATTAACAAACACCTAGCACGACATTTCGTGGTGTGTAAACGCGGCCCATAAAAGCCTTTCAGATAGTTGTAAAATGTGATGTTTATGCATGCCAAAACAAAGGAAATTTTAATTAAAAAGAAATAAAAGTATTAACATCATCAAAACAGTATGAACAATATTTATTTGTTTTAAACCGATAGCGTGTTCAAGTAGTCGGAAAGATACACTAGAATCTTTGAATCACTTTGATTCAATAATAATAACCTATGTTTTTTTAAAGTATATGTATTTTAACATGTTTATGTTTCAGTTCACAATCAACGTTTAAAATAAAAATAAATTATGATTTTTTCATTAATAGCGCGAGACCTAAGAATCTTCATCATGTTTTAAGGCTTAACACTCGACTCCTGGGCTGCAACGACAAGGCTTGGAACATTCAACAATCAAATAACAGACTAAAGCAAGGGTGGCGGACGGAAACAAAGAAGGTCTATAAAGTCCATCGTTACATAAAACAATGTGATCGGTAGTGATGTACAATTGATTACGAGCATTCCAGCCTTGAGCATTCAGAGTGTTTTGCACTGACTTTGAGTTGTGAAATTCGCCACATAGAAAAAAACTGTCGCCTCGTTTCACGATTTGGTGACTTTGGTGATCGACAGAAAAACCCTTCATATGTGACATTTTGTGTCAATCATTTACATTAACAGTTTATCTTCTTTTGTGAAATAACTTGGCTGCTTTATCAATTGCAATAACAATAAAGTATGTCAATTGTGTGGCAAGGTAATGTTTGTATGTCTTTTTAGTCTCAAGTATAGAGCAGAAAGTGTTTCCCTATATGTGTGAGATTTTATTTACTGCTTATGCTAACCATCTGCATTTCATGCAATTGTTTGTCTTTTATGTGAACATAGTCTACAATAACAAGATATGCATGCATATATAATAAGTGAGTACATACAATAATTGATTGTGACTACTCTATATAAAGAGAAACATCATTAAAGTTGGGAATTTTATCCTCGTTTGCGTTTTAACATAATGTGTTTCATATTGTTTAATAGTTGTCATGTAATAATTGACTTTGAAGTGATTTCTAATTCATCCTCTTCAAATTTGTATGCCTGATAAAATTATATACCTGGTAGATAAGCACATTTCCTGTATTGATATTGAAGGTTTTTTTAAGCATCAGCTGTATGATGTATATATCATATCTGTGTATCTCTCCAGATAATTTAAATATCTATAATCAAAATACCGGTATTCTGATAATTCTTTTTGTGTGTTAAATAACGAAATATTTTGTTTAAGAATAACATATTTTTGTATTGAAATTTCCCTGGTTTCTTTGTTGTATTAACTAGTTTTGTACGCTATTGTTACATGTACAACTATTATTGCTGACCATGATATGATTGTCAGATTCAACTGTAAATGTTTTTGATTGATTAAAACTGTATCTGATTGATAACGTTCGTGTTTTGTTTACCTCTGACAGGTATGACTTACAGAATATTGCAGTATACCTACCATATAGGATGAAAAAAGGATCATATATAGACCCAAATACTGCCCGTATGCAGCCTATATTGAACCCATATAGGACCCATTTGCAGCCAATATGGGAACCATGTGGGTCCCATATAGGCAGCCCATATGGGACCCATATAGGACCCATATTCAGCCCATATGGGTTGCCCATATGGGTCCCACATGGTTCCCGGTTGCAATACCCATGAGGGACCCATATGGGTCCCATATATTTTGTTTGCTGGGGTCATTGTATTATTTACATTTAATAATTTTGTTAAATACAATAGTATAAAACGCACACTTACAACATCGCTCAACGAAATCACCAATCAGGAGCTGTGCTTCTTAAGTCTTTTTTTGAATTGCTAACAACGCGCATTCACTGCGAAACGTTTTCCGGTTAAAATTACACAACGCAAAATTGAAGACACCTCAAAATTTATAAATGGATTTCTTTAATCGAAAGGTACTGGGAATGTCCGGAAAGACAGTACTACACAAAGCTGTGTTAGAAAAGCATTCTTTACAGGCTCAAACCCATAAGATATATTATTAGTTTAAGAGAATAAAAACGATATATTTGAAAATTCGCCCGAAGCCTGGATTTGACGACCATATAGATAATATATTTTCCAAAGATAAAGAAAAATATATTCATCTTTACAACGAACCTAATACCGTTTCAAATATTTGTGTAGGTCATACAGTATGTCCATACAAAAATCCAATATGATTGCATAAATAGGTAATTAGTAATTAATGACGAGAATTAAGTCACCGGCACCTTAATGGCCGCGGTCGCCTTAAGTCTGCTTTGTTGGACAATTTATTCGCCCTATGGTCACGATTACATTTATATATATATATATCTCTTTAATTTTATTTTCTTTTTCTTCTACTAAAATGTTAACAGTGAGGGCCTTTTTTCTGCGTCAAACGGACGACTGGCATATGTTTGCATGAGAGTATGGATTTTGCTGATTATTATTATTAAATAATTATAGGTGTTGTATCGTTTAACATGCATCAAAGATATCTACCAAAGCTTGCCTATGAGTATACACAGTGCGGTTTAAAAGCTTTAGTTGGTATGGTTATTGTTGAGCCGGGCATAAGTCAGATACTAACATTTCCACAGAAAGCTGATCTGCATTGGGGATTAAAATTAATGATTCAGTTCACCTACTATAATTTCCGGTACACATCTAACTTTTAAGTAAATAGTCTCGCCTGACAATCGTCTCGTCTTTATTATAATTTCATTACTGGCCTACAACCCACTGGTATTCTCCATAGGAGTAAAGCTTATCTCGTATAACATACGACTAAGGAAGTCATTTTAAAATAATTGTTTGCAACCCCAAGGTTATGGTTTTTAACAACGGTATGTAGTGCAAATCACATCTGCTAATTCCATATTATCAGATAAAACACCCATTATTCCGATATTTTAGATGAGTGCAATATATCTAATTTGATGTAAATATTCATTAAATTGTATTGTTTTTATTGAAATCATGGAACCAAATCTTGTTATTCATTTACTTAATCATGTCCATTGTTTTGAGAAACGACCAACGCACAGCCCATTAATGTGCAATCTATACTTATTATATTATTTTTTTAACTGTACAACGATGTCTACGTACAAAATAAGGAAGTCGTATTTCCTCTTAAAACGCACACGCAACCACCTTAAAGTGAACTTAAATGTTCACAAATGCAACTTTTAAGAACCCATTGCTAGTGTAAGACGGTACACACATTCTTCATCAACCGACTTCCAAGCAAAAATCTATGTACGGCAATTTGTTGTTTAAAAGTCTAACAGCTCTGTACAAAAGGCATTTTTTCTGTGTAAGGCATCTACGCATCTTGAGTCTTAGAAAACAGAACATTGTCTTGTCTCTCTCCAAGGTCAATCACCATGTTCCAGCCTCTTGTGCCGTTCAGAATAGATAATTGTTGCGGATTCTGTTTCATAATAGTTTCACCGGTCTTGACAATGAGCTAACCGTGAAAGTGACTTCCTCGTTCCTTGTTTCTTTTTTCGTCTCTTTTTCCAGCCAGCCAGCCAACTCGCTAAGGACTGAATCATGTCTCCACCTATATTTTTATTGGGCCTGAGCAGTGGAGCAGAATGACAGAACACGCTCATGAGGGCCTGGTTTGTTACAAAGGCTGCGTTTGGAATCAGCTATGCATCCCCATCAGCATAGGTTTTCAGTGAGTGGAAGGTCATTACAGACCTAAGGAGAGAAAAAACAGTGACACCTATTATTTTAAAGTTGAGTTAACATTGGAAAATCTTATTAAAATATTTATGGTATATTTTAATTGAAACCGGATACATGCCAGGTGTGTGCTTTGAGGAAAAATAATAAAAGACCAATAAAATATGTCGACGTTAATGATATAAGGATAGTTTCGCACAAGACCAAACTGCTGATTCAATCCGTTTGTTCCATTGAATGGATTGAAATAAATTAAATACTAGAATGAGGTATAGCTTCGATGCAATCGATGATGTACCTGTTGTAAGTTATGCCTTATTATGAACATCGCATGCCTGGTAACAAAAGAGTTGATTCAACTCGTTATCTGAACCATTGATACAATCCGTTATCTGAACCCTGCCAAAAAAAATCCAAAAGACTTGCCAATACTCTAGACCCTTTGGAGCATCTCAATATTTCCTGAACAATAAAACGCAGTATGTTATAAATACATAATTATACTAATCATCAACAGACCATTCTTCGTTCCCACCAACTTTTAACAATAATGATTCAGATAAGTAATTAAGAACGCAATGCTGAGATATAACCTTTCAAAACATCATCGTGCTTAAAGTATTAATGGGTTTGTAATCCGAGCATGTTTTAAACAGTATGTATACAACAAACATTAAATATCGCCAATGCAATTTCAACTGCTGTTCATTGGTGTATTTTTTTTAAATTATAAATAATAATCCCAGTTTCCCAGTTTGGAAGAATATTTAAGATACATATTAAAGGTTTAAAACAAGACGAACAAAGTTACAACGTTAAACCTCCGCACTGTTTAATTAAAATTACAACGCTAGAAGGTAAATGCTTCTTTTCCGTTTATTGCATTGTGGTTAAAGCAGCAGTCCAGAAATATGTTAATAAAAATACAACTTTGCAGAGATCAAATCTAATTGACATCTTACTGATCAAAACACAATGAAAACGCATTAAAAACGGTAACCAATGACGTCTTGGTTAGCTTTATCGCAAAGTTATCTGTATGCAAAGCTGGTGATGCCTCTGGAGTAAATCAGCATGTACATTAGTGTATATTCCTTTCATATGAAGCGTTTATGAACATAAACATTATAAAACGCCATTCGTAAATTTAAAAAAAAAGTTTTCAATGGAATAAACGTCATTAATATTATAAGAATTTTAATGCAGGGCCTAGTGTGATGTTTGATGCGCCTTTGAACCGGTTTCATTTTCTAGTGCTTTCCATGGACCTTTTTAATGTTTAACCACTCTTTTATTTCGTCGTTTTCGTGATTTCCGCGCTGCTCGTGTGTTCATTTTCCCAAAAATGGACCTTAAATTTTGAATGATGTTTTGATTTTAGCTGTTGTTGTGAAGGCTAATTCTGATCCCATACTGTAACAATGTTAAATCCAGGGGAAGCAGGGTAGTTTACCTAAATGCTTTCCACATTGGTAGAAAAAAAACCTGATGATTGTGTACAGCTTCTACTTTAAGTAATATATAATAACTTCAGTGCATTCGGGGTGATAAGATTAATAAAACCACAGACACACTAGCAGAAGAGAAACCATCATTAACTTCCAGGATAGGTTTAGGGTCCATGTCTGAAATGAATTAAACTGCATATGAAATATATATTTAACGTTTTTTTTAAATCTTTAATATCTCATATCAACCTATGTAGAATGACATCGACGATTAGTTGACGTGCTCTTTTTTATGCATTCTCTAACTAGTATACTAAGCTTAAAATGATATTAGTTTTGCATCCGGGACAACTTTGGATGTTCTATTTTGTAAGTAGTAAGTCTGCAGATGGACGGCCTGGGAGCCATTTTGCCCCGTTGCGCTAGCCTTTCCGGATTTATATTATTTCTTGTTTACCTATTTCATTTTGTCCAGTTTTTACTACTTTCTTTTCGTGTAAAATCGAAGAATTCCATTAAATATCATGCAGTTTATGAATAACCGTAAGGTCATCGAAACAGTGAAAAATTTTGCAGCGTTAACAGCGTTTCTCTACTTCTGACGTAGAATGAGATTGTTTTTGTTAGTTTATACCTTTTTATTTTAGCTCGATTGCATCGAGATCTCTTAGGCTTATATAGACACTCTCAGGTCCGTTTCCTGGGTAGAACCAGTACTTGGTGTCTTTGGGGGAGATCTTGAGAACGCTCCCAGAGTGGGAATCGAACCCGGACCTCCCGATCGCTAGGCGGACACCATTTCCACTACGCCACCGCGAATTTGTTTTTGTTCCCATTTAAATTGTTACCAATACTACACTATTTGTATTTTCGTTGCCATTAACGGCGAAACATAACACATGATTCCAATAAATAATTTTTTATTAGTTACCTCTGCATGTTTTTCTTGGCGCTGACTGTCTGTGTGTTGCCAATTTTACCTAAGATATATATAAGGGAATGCAAACAACTTCCAAAGGCCATCACTGAAATCTATTAACTTTAAGACTGTGCATCCGCAATGGATGAAATGATCAGCGGCGGGGCATATGTCTCCCAGGCGTAAAGTGATCAGCGCTATGTAAATAGTTTTAACCTGTTTAAAATGAGATTTGAAATGTGAAAGAAGATGGCCATCACCTTGCTATCAAATCAGGTCAAACATACAGTGATCACCGTCTTTATTCGAACGATTCTTTATTATTGGGTGATACGGTAAAGCCACATTATTCAGTATAACGCATAACTGCACAATACCAAGAATGAGTTATCTTAGCGTTATTCTGCGCTCTCCAAGTGCTTTCTAGTATTTTCCCACAAATAGTACAACTTTAAGAATGATCAATGACAAACCGTCCTGTTAACACCAAGTCAATAGTTATGTGAACCTGATCAAAATGCTATAGGATGGTGTGTTATAACGTAGCTACATCAAGTTAGACTGTTGTCAAATGTATATTAAAACATTGTTATACATAATACATACGCTAATTAAACTAGCGCGATCAAAATACTTATAGTAGGTCTTACCATAAAGACTTAAAGCAGCTATTTACCATACAATTGTTGTTTTAATTGTATTATGATATAACTTATAGCTCAGTAATCCGTTTAATTGTCAACCCATTTTATTATTCTTCCTGATATGCAGGACGATGATATGTGATTTAAACCTGATTGTACATTAAGTATGTTGATTTGATTTTCAAAGAAATGAGATATTTGACATGCCTTATCGTTGTGCTACCTTCTAATGCATTTGTTCCTTTAACTTTGCTATGAACAGTTCACACAATATAAATACAGCTCGAAAAAGGGATTTTAAAAGGCTTCAAAATAGTTGTCATCTTGTTTGTTATGGGAATGAATATGTTCATCAGGGCAACTGAAATGGGGTCTAAGGTCTAAATATAAACACGGAATCCATCAGGTGTCAAAAGGAGATTTATGGACGACTTGGCAGTCCCAACAAAAGGCTGAATGGATCCTCAATATCCTTGGTTAAGCTGTTCGATGGGCAGGAATGCAGTTGAAGCCAGCAAAGACAATGTTCGTAGTGGTAAGACTGGGAAAAGTCACAGACAAGTTGTACATGCAGGATAATGACATCCAAACCTTAGCGAACACCCCAATCATGTGCTTCGGGAAATGGTATGATATTCCACCCACATACGTAGTTAGTCAAGTCAATCACAATAAGTGGAAGAAGGGAATATTTAATAAATAAGCTGAACTACCAGGGATAATTAAAGTATTAATACCAATATGTCCTCCTGCCTTCAGTTCATATGGTCATTGCTGTTCAATGAGATTCCCATCAGTTCTAAGGAAGCTAGAGCAGACGACTACCACCAGCTTTCACCAGCATTGGCAAATACGGGCGGTCAACAAAGCTCCAGATAAAAGTAAGTTCTTTGGTTGAACGCTATATGTTTGCAACGTCTCTTAAAATCAATTGAAATTTAAGATGTTTATTTGACTGCTGATGCCATTACATTTAGCTTTTGCATCAATGTGTACGATTTTCTATTTGTGTGGCCACAGTGCAACGTCTCTTAAAATCAATTGAAATTTAAGATGTTTATTTGACTGCTGATGCCATTACATTTAGCTTTTGCATCAATGTGTACGATTTTCTATTTGTGTGGCCACAGTGCAATTGTTGAGAGCTGAAATCGATTTACAGTTGCCTTAAACAATAATGTATTATGATCTATTGAATAGTTATGTCATGTTTAAATAATACGAGAACGATTGTTATGAAACGCCATTGATAATAATTCATAGTTTTAATGCATACTACACTTTCGTACTGCAACTTTAGAACATAATGTGTAATCTAGCAACATGCTGTCACAAGGGATTAAGAGGGTGTTAGACCTGTGAGCCAATATTGACCATGTACACCGATGTCACATTTGAAGACATTATGGTGTAGACTTTCAGCTAGAGCGTGTAGCTTAGTGACTTACTGATCAGATAAAGATTTGCCTACAAGTTAACTAAATTGAAGGTTCTCTCATTTGAATGTGCTTTTGTGAAACAGTTTATATATCATATTGTTCTACAGGAACATTCCACGGCATAGTATCTGTTTGAGTGAGAACATGTTAACATTCCACATGATATCATCTTTCTCTGCCGGGCTTAGGACATAAAAGATACCAAAATCGCCAATATCTGCAAACAAAACGTCCGTGTGGTTAAATGCAGACACTAAAGATCCAGTATTACCATATACTTATTGTGGCTATAGCGCTGATGTCGACGAAACATATTATTGTCGTACTGCGTCAGCTGCAAGAGAAGTGCCAGGAGCAGCAGTGTATCTATTTTTTGCAGATGTACCTATGTGTTGTCTATACAGACCGACCATAGCATTCGACTAGTCAGTGGTAGTGGGCTCCTGTGGCATATTTAGGCTTGACCAATCACGATTTCGCATTCCTGTACCTCGTCTCCGGATAAAATGCACAACACTGTCAATCAACTTCGGAGATCTTTGTAGACAGAACCCTGTTTATAAGGGTGTGTCCTTGCGTCTAGTTCTTTATGCATTCATATGTCTGCAATATGTATTCAATGACGGCGGAGAGGGCATGTACAATAACACTAGGTCTGGCGGCAGGTTGGTGAAGATCCCCAAACTGATACTTTATGGAGTCCCTGCACTGACTTACAGAGGCCTGAAGCAGCTTGTCAGTCAGTTAGCAAATGCCTTCAATTAGTTTGGACTGAAAATCAATCTAAATATGATCAACATCATGGCTTAAATTTCAATTTCCACATAGCATAGCCATAGATTAAAAAAATAATTGAGGACATTTTATCAGGTATTATTTCATTAGTAAACTTTCAATTGCTCCGTTGATCCAGAGGTGAAGAGAAAAAATGCTTAAGCAGCTGAAACTATGGTCAGTCTGAACTGTCAGTGCAACCCCAACATTACTGAGAACATTGAGCTTCATGTTTACTAGGCCTACGTAATCTGCACAATCCATTACTGCACTGCGAGTTATGCAGGTGAATGAGCTAATAAAGATTCCATTTAAGGTGCATGTGGCGGATTTTGCTGGACAATCTTTCCAACACAAGCCGTGAAACGCGCTGCAATCAAAGGCGTGTATGCCTTCTGCAGTGAAAACGCCTGCACTAGCTTGGACATGTCAGGATAATGGGACGTTATCACAAAGGTATGGAGAGTTGACAACGACTCAATCATGATGCAAGAATTTCGATTCAATAATTTCTGAAGACATGAAGCTTCCATTACTATCGACAAGGAAGAAAACGGTTTTTTTTGTGGTGCTTTTCTATCCGATATGGCGTAAAGAAAAGTTGGAAGAGAACAGAGCTTTTACTTCATTAAAATGTTGGTCAGCAAACATATGTCCACAACGATGAACGTACCAATCAAAAAGTGTGAAGTATATCTGCATTAGTACATACTTTTACTGCTACTAATACTACTACTACTTCTACTACTACAATGACTGCTGCTTCGACTACTACTACTACTGCAGCTACTACTACTACTACTTCTACTACTACTACTACTACTACTTCTACTACTACTACTACTACTACTACTACTACTACTACAACTACAACAACTACTATTACTACTACTACAACTACTGCTGCTACTAATTCAACTAATCTTACTGCTGCTACTGCTGCTACTGCTGCTTCTGGTGCTACTTCTACTACTACTACTACTACTACTACTACTACTACTACTACTACTACTACTACTACTACTACTACTACTACTACTACTACTACTACTACTACTGCTGCTACTACTACTACTACTACTACTACTACTACTACTACTACTACTACTACTACTTCTACTACTAGTACTACTACTACTAGTACTACTACTACCACTACTACTACTACTATTTCTACTACTACTACTACTGCTATACTGCTACTACTTCTACTACTACTACTACTTCTACTACTACTACTACTACTACTACTACTACTACTACTACTACTACTATTACTGCTACTACTACTGCTACTACTACTACTACTACTACTACTACTACTACTACTTTTACTACTACTACTAATGTTACTACTACTAGTATTATTACTGAAAAATCATCAGATCGGAATCACCTGTCAGTATGTGCTCTCTTGGTAGGGTGCTGGTAGTATACTTTTTTCAATTCATGCAACTAGCTCCCGACATTTATCGGGTTAACACAAATACACTATATTTATAACCAAAGGGCAATGAGGCAGAACAATTATCAGGTCGGGACCACCTCACACAATGCGCATTTCCGATTGGCAGGAATTCTGCACATTATTTTAATCGCACTCCAGTAAAACCGCGCGGAAACGAAAATTCCGGAAAAAATATGGACAAACCTTGGACAAAATTTGTGAGGAATTGCATGCGACAGTTGAATAAGAATTCGGACGGATGCACGGAAGGGCAAAACATATATGTATACACCACTTCACAGTTTATGACTAATGTAGAGTTTGAAGGCCTTTTTTCAAATAAATTGGGCTGATTAGAAAAATAATAATTATTAAATGAATATGGGTATTTACATACTGTTTCACGTGTATATTGATACATTGAAATATATATATTTTATTTTATTATTCACACTGTTCAAGCACGCGAGCCTATACCTGTAAACTCAAATACGAACTTTTACTTTTCCAAGATGTATCAAAGATACCAAGCAAAGCTTTTTAATGAGTAGGGTATTGACGGTTTAAGACCAATAGTTGGTATGTTTATTACACACATGTATAATTTATTTATTAGTATATAGTCTCACCTGACTGTTTGTCGTCTTGCCTGTTTAATCAGTCTGATTTATTTTTTACCAGTTCGAGTTTGGCCTTTGCTATAAGACTATAGTTTATCTCTTTATGGCCAAACATAAGACTACCAAAGTCATTTTTTGAAACCTGGTTATTAACAATGGTATGTGGCATTGCAATTCCCACCAGGTTATTCCATATTTAAAGATAAACAAACATCTATTATTTAAATGTTAACGTTGAGGTAAAATGTATCTACTTTGATGTAAATATGCAAACAATTGTACTGATTTGTTAACAAAAACAAAGAACAAATGCTAGTTCTCAACTTACGTGATCATTTTAGTTGCTAAGAAGCGATCAACGCAGTGCCCATTGATGTAAATCTATATTAATTATAATTCTGTTTGTTTATCAACGTTCTTCATATGAACGCTACATTGACTATGGTATTGTGTATACATTTCAGGAATGAATGTGGTGTGAGATAAAATCACCACTATTGAATTAACAATTGTAAATGACGCAAAAATGGTTTATCCCAAGATGGACAATTTGGATTAAATCATTTTCTTTTATTGAATCTATTAAAATGAAGTATACAAAGATGTTTTATTTCCATGCATTCAATGCTATATCGTGTATCGTGTGTGTGTTATGACTGATTTCAGAATTGCATGTCACGCAACTAAACCTTTGGTTCAATTTCTAATCAAACAAACAAGTAAAAGACGGGTGAAAACTCTGGACCCGTTGGTACAGTTTAAGATTTTCACGTTTATAAAGAAGCATTACAAACTAAGATATAATGAGTAATCTTCTTAATATCGTGTTTCGTCCCCATCAATTAGGAACTACACCAATATAGATACATGTTAATAAATAAAACACTGAGATAAATGATCTTTAAACAGTATAATGCTATGGATTTTGAAGTGCTTTGCACTCAGACCATGGTTTAAACATGAGGTTGTGACACGAAATAAATTATTACCAAATATATAACCTAGCTTAAGTCCTTGTTTTTCTTTTAGTAGAAACTTGAAATAAGAATTTTCTTGGAATAGTTTTTAAAGATTCAAAGAAACTAACGGGCATATTTCCAAAATATTTCAGGGAATTTTTACTTTTGTGCAAGTTTCTTCCGATTATTTCTTTTTTTATTTCAAGCAAAACGGCCGCCTGATGGCAAGGCAGTTGTCATGATATGTCCAGATTGTAAACTTTGAAACTTTTCTTTACTATAACTAATGGAGCAATTCAAAACATATTTAGCGGACATTGTAGTAGCTGGGGCCATTGGCAAATTACATTTAATAATGTTGGCCTCATTACAACGTCGCTTCCAGCGGACAGTATAGTTTGCCTAATGGCTTTATACTTTGGTAGAAACGATAATTTAGTTCATGTTACATTGAAACAAAACGACGTACAGCGCACCGCATCTCCGGTTAAATATCCATGTCTGAAATGAAACGTTGTATGTTTTGCATTATTCACTAAACGTATTTTAAAAACAGCCATTTTTTATTATAACCTGTCTAACGTTATTAAAATGTTTGAATGTTCTATTATGAAAGTTACATAAGAAGCACATTTGTCCTTTCTTACTATTATTTGTTTAAACCCTAACAAATAAGCCCCGTACTCATCAACCCATTCTTAGAATTAAGAATAAAGAATAGTCTTAGACTTGTGACAAAATACTTAAGGATTCGCAAATATACTTGGTAGCATTGTTCATTAACAAATCGTTCTAAATAGAGAATTATGTAATGAGAGATTGTGAATGCCAAGATAGATTCAACAATAAAGCGCTTTTAGAACAATTTCAAGAATATTCTTTATTCTTTGTCTTAAGTTTAAGAATAGGTTGGTGAATACGGGCCTAGGTCCTTTCAAGATTATTCAATTTACATTTGTATGAACAACGGTAAGGTTATCCCAATAGCGATATCCCCTGTCTTACAGCGTTAATGAATCAATTCAGAATCAAATGTCAAATTAGTTGAAGAACTTACCTCAGTGAATAGGATTAAATAGTATGGATAACACCAGATGCGATATGAGGAGCGATAAAGCATACTATTGATCTGTAAATATTCCCAATTAACCATTGAGGTGAAGACCCATGATTTGCTGATTTAGCAGGATGTGTGAATTGGTAAATTGTCTTATGTCGGTCGTGTGATCGTCTAGAAAAAATTCGCTGTTGTGAAAATACTATTGAAAACTAAATGATATGTATACTGTTTTTCATGTACCTCTACTTCTTATGCAGCTTGATGCAGATTTTGTATGCTTTTATATATGTATCAATACTACGAAATGTTTTAGTTCGAAGCCACAAACGGCGAAATATAACACATCGTAATTAATCATACAGTATACGAAGCCTCCGCATGTTTTTGTCGGCGTAGACTGTATGTCTTGCCAATTTTACCTAAAGATATAAATTATTGTCATCAATTATTCTGGGGAAAAAAAGACATGGGCCAATAAACAAATGATCACCGTGTGTATTGAAATAATTCTTTGTTATTCAGAGATAAGGCCAATTGCATCATTACGCAGTATTACGCGTAAGTTGCACAACACCTAAAATTAGCTACCTGCGGTGTTCTGTTCATTCCATGTGCTTTCCAGTTAGAGTATGACTTTGACTGATCATCAATAAGTCATATCTCAACGTTGAGTTATAAAATAGGACATAATTGAACGTCTATTGCCGAAAATGTTACACTTTTAAGAAGGAACAATGAAAAGCCGTCTTGTTATCACTAAAACCAACTTAGACATGAGCTATGTGAAACTGATCAAAATACTATTGGGGGTTGCATTATTTAGCAAAAAGAAAACTTATTCGAGGGAAACTGTTTCACATGTTTATTGAAACATTATAAAATATCACCATCATAACTTATAAGTAGTGCTAGCGCGGTCAAAGATCTATAGAAGGTCTTTATCGTAAAACGGTTGTTTTACTGTTATTGTTATATAACGCATAGCTCACTTATCCGTTTAATTTCCAACCAATTGTATCATTCATCTTGATATGCAGGACAATAATATGTGATTCAAACCTAATGGCAAAATGCCACAATAATTGTGTGGATCAGTTTTTCAAATAAGTGATATATTTGAAGGTCTAATCATTGTGTTAATTTCTAAATATGAACAAAGTGATACTCCAGCTGTATCAGAAGGACTACAACTTTAATTTCTTTTAATTTCTTTAGTTTTGCTATGAATAGGATTACTACGCAATTGATATATCTGAAAAAAGGGAATGTCACAGTCTGTTATGGTTATGACTATATACATCAAGGCAGGTAAAATAATGAAGTGGTCCAAAACTCGTGAATCCATCTGCTAGTCAATAGGAGATGGACGACATGACAGTCGCCACAAAACCCACACTCAGGGAAGATAACTCCTCAAGTTTAAATCATCGATATTCCAATGGCATCTAGCCTAGGCTCATTTTGCCATTAATGATCAACGAGACCCCCAACAGTTTTTTTTGTATAAAAGCTACAGGAGATTATAGTTAAGCATCTGATGAAGTGGCTTGGGCCGTCACCATCCTTTACCAGCATTTGCATATCGGGCGGTCAGCAAAGTTCCAGGTAACAATACGTCCTTTTGTTGAAGACTATACGTTGGCCAAGGTACGTCTCTTGCTTCACTTTCGCATATACGAAAATGAAAAAATTGGTCAGGTAGTCAGGCAATAGAGCTATCAGAAACCAGTCTCAAACACAATGACATTGTAGGCGTGACAAACATGGATATAGAAGGACAAGCCAACAGCTATCGCGAATGCTGGGTGAAGTGGTGCAATCACAGATACGATCAATAGGAGAGCAGTCACATACATTGCGGTTACTACTGATAAGATCCAAAAGAGGTGAACGGGAAGAAAACTCACCGACAGGAAAGGTGGAACTATGAGACACTCGAACTTAGTTTCCTTTTCAGATCATTATATGTAGACTGCATTTTCAAGCAAACCTGCATAAGTTGAAGTAGTCCGATGATCCCTCCTGCCCACTGTGTGGAAACACAATCACTACACCACATTTTGTCATCTTGTTCGATTGCACTGTTCAAAAGCCAGTTTAGATAGCAACACGACAAGGCACCTCGTGTAATGGTAGATATCCCGGAAGGCAAAGAAAGCTTGTTAGACAAAATAGGTCTCATGTTAACTAGCTTTGTGAGGGAGGGAGGAGCAAAGTCTTGAGATCCGGACAAGTGTCGACCTAGGGTAGAAACTGTAGTCTCCAGAAGAAGTTACACATACAAACCACCGATCCGACATAGTGTTATGGTCAAGAGCAAGGGATCGATACTGATGGGCTGGATGAAAAATAAATATATAATTAGAAAATGAGAAGTATCGAGAGCTTTCCGATACATACAGGTACCAAGGTTGGAAGACATGGGTCTAACCAATAGAAGTTGGGAGCTGGGGTTAATCAAAGTCACATGAAAAATGGAAGGAGCTATCGGCATCAAAGGAAGAGCTCGAAAGTGCACATTCCATGCCCTCGGGAGTCCAACAGAGAGAGCGTACAGTTGGCTCTGGCCCTGCCCAACGTAGATATGGTAGTCGCTACAACGACCTACGCTGCTAAAAGGAGGATGTACTGAGAGTAAAAAGGCAAAACATCCTATGACAGGCACAGTAATGTCATTAAGAATTGAACATACGTTAATGCTAATGTGTCTTCTTTAAATGCATCCATTTATAAGTGAAATTGCTAGAAGAGAAAATATTATAGGCCTAGACACGTGAAAACAAACGGCCCAGACATTTGGGTGTAGTCCTTTGAGATTATACCTACCATCAAAACATGACCATAAATAACACGTATATTCGGGCATTTTGGTATTTATTGGAGTTATTACTATATACAATACACACAGTTACATAGCGCTAGACGAAGAAATAATCAATAAGCCAATGTATGTTTAATGTTAATAAATAAACGTACACAAACTTACGCGTTCAACATTAAACCCTATTTAGTAATGATGCACCTGCTGAGATATTAAAATCGCATGTTAATATTAGATCGCCATGCATTATATTTATGATGCGTTTGCGAACCTATCATCGGAAACTCATTTTCAGGCAACGAAATTACTATTTTTTTAAAGGTCCGTTTTGGAAACCTGCATAATAGGTTTTTATTGAATGTGATTTCAGGACGAGATGTTTGGAGTTAACACATATTTATGTAATAAAATTGGATATCAAGCGTTTTATTGACCAAAACATTCAACTTATTTGAATGACGTATTTTGAAAAGTGCATAAAATTAAATATTCTGATGGAAAGCTGAGTAAACCAGAAACTCTCCCACACGTCGTTGTTGGACGTTGGAGTTAACACCGTAAGAATCATTGTTTAGATCTGCCATTCTTGATAGAGACTGTAACGTCGTTTACCCATACCTAGAAGGTTCACCTGCTTCGCCAAACTTGCCAACAAAAACGATTTATTTATAATTTTCCTTTCTTAAATGTTATTTAGCCAACAATGATGTGATGATTAAATATCTAGTCTCGGCTAAGTGTGTGTTGTCCCGCCTGGCTTTTTCTGTCGTTTTTTTATATTCAAAACGCAAAATGTCTGTTTTTGTTAGTCACATGAATCCTTAAGTCACAAGTTTTTAAATATTTTATTTTAAATCTTAAGACATTTATTATTGACAATGGTCTTTTTAGATTATTCCATATCATTCCCGCGGAACAATCAGCTATTATTCCACTGATGTAAAGAATCTACTAAAGCGCCTCTTTAACAAGCCACGGAGCCTAGCTAATCAACTTATGTGATCATCGACTTGTTCTGCAAAACGAACAACGCAGTGCCCAGGAATGTATATATTATAAAAAATGTAGGCCTATTTTATAATTTAAGAAGTCGATGTTATCTACATACTGCCACTTTGTCAAACTCACGTCACATTCATATCATCATCGACTTATTGACAAAGTCGATAATTGCCGTTGTTAATGATACAACAATATTTTTGTCACAATTTGCAAAGTCCTGACGTCACGATTTGGTTCAATTGAATGTTAATGATATATCGGTATTATTACCATGTAATCAATAATGTATTTGTGTACGTTACAACTAATTTTATAATGGCATGCCACGCCACGCTTTGTCAATAATGTATGAACGATACCTGTTAGGAATCTTTCATGTAACGACGTGTTCGCGCCTTTGCGCGGAATACGAGCCGCGGACATCCGGACGGACGGGGGAATCACGAACCGTCCCATCACCAAGATGTATCCCTTCGACGTCGGAGAAGATACTGTGTCGTAAATTGACATATTAACGTTGTGGTGAACAAGAGACTTTTTTGTAATAAAAAGTGATTGGACTCATATCAGAGACTTTCTTAACAAATGATTCAACTGAAAGTAATTCACTGTGATAAATGTGATACATGTACATGGACTGAAAACTTTCAATTTCATAATGATGTTCATGATTACATACATTGTCTTTAAATAACTTAAGTTTTCAATGCATGCTTTTGCTGTACATATATATGTTTATACGCATTTTGCCGCTCTTGGTATTTTAGGTATCTTTCATGTAACGACGTTTTCGCGCCTTTGCGCGAAACGTCACGTGACGTTCACGTCATTATTATTAGTTTGTTGTTGTTGATACTTAAAGATAAATAAATTCAGAACTTGACACAACGCTTTCGTCTAAGTTTATACGGTCACAATACATTTTGTGGTGATTTGACTGCGTTTTTGTAGTTGAAAGCGGGCCAGAAAGAAGATACTCAAGTTTTGACTGCAGTGCGGTAGGTCCGTTACCCCTAACAACGCGATTTCGTACTTTTTCCAATAAGCGTCTGCACTACACAGCATGGCAATGTCAAACGTCTCATCTGCAGTGACTGGGTGGGCTAATTTCAAACCACGAAGGTACGTTAGGGAAACTACATTATGCTGTATGTTCGGAAGCGGGACAGCAATCGGGATCCGCTCCTTTCGGTTGGTGATCATGTGCTGCACTGTAGCTGTTTTCAGGATTTTCACACTTTGCGATCAATTACCAAACGCTGCTAAATAAATAGTCTCTGTATCGGTATCTTAAACATTTAATTCATTCGCAAGTTTCTCTGAGATAAAAGATTTTTGCGCACCTTCATCGAACAAAATTTTTGCTTAGAACAGTAAAGTTGTTAGAACTTACTTTGCCTACGGCGGTCTTCAGAAGTACATTAGGTCTTACCTGTGATGAAGAATGCAGAATCGTGTGTCCTGCAACGCTGCCTTGGAACGGAGATGCATCTGGGTTCAGCGAAGAGCTTGTTGTCTTGTGTTTACAGATGGGCGTATGATGTTTTCGCTTACAGTTGCGGCATCTGTTATGGGACTTGAACAGCGCAACTTGATAGGAATCTGACAGACAGTTAAAGCACAATTTCTTCTGTTTCACAACTTGAAATCTGGCCTCGATGGTCTTGAAATTGCTACAGTCTGATGCTAAGTATTCGCAATCGCAAAAATGACAGGTCGACTTCCGACGCTTGGTTCCCTGCCTTGGTCTCGAATTTGCGAATTTCTTCCCTGGATTCCTACTTCCGGTGTGGAAAGACGCTGTCGTCATATGTGAGCCGCACAGTGGAAGTTCACGCGCGTCGCCTTGACGCATGATGGTGATCTCCTTCTCGATCGCACATCTTAGGTCGGGTAGTTTCCAACGGCTGCCCCCATGATCATGTGCCATACTTCGACGTACTGCAGCCGGCAATTTTTCCCTTATAATAGGAAGGAGAAGATTCCTATACGTCTCTTGGCACTCGCCTAGCGATTCTAGTCCTCTTATGTTCGTTTCAAGTTGGTCGCAAAACGTCTGAATACTGTCAGGGGTGTTCTTCGATGGCTCTAGTTGGATCAGTGCTTGCATTAGTGGTCGACTGTCTTGTCTGACTTCACAATTGTGTTCCATTTAAGGTTAGTAATATATCGGTATTATTACCCTGCGATCAATGATGTATTTGTGTACGTAACGACTAATTTTATAATGTCATGCCACGCCAAGCTTTGTTAATATTGCATGAAACATAATATATTATAATTAAACAAAGAAACCGACATTCTTGACGCCTGTGAGCATTTGTTGGTGAATTTTTCTCAACAATATCAAAGCAAATGATAAATGGATAAAAAATCATTGAACTAGTATGCTTGGTTCCAACAATTTAAGATCAGTATGATATACGTGAATACTATTGCACAAGACGGAGACAACGTATCTTTGAACATGCTTAATGGGTTTGCACCCAGGACTTAATTAAAATAGTAGGTTATCGATCTTAAAAACGTCTGCTATAACCGTATATATGCTTTATATTTCTATACCCCCGAAGAAGGGCATATTAATCTCGAACCGTCCGTACGTCCGTACGTCCGTCCGTTGTTCCGTCCGGTCAAGGATTAAGTTTTTTTATATTGTCCAATATCTTGATAACTATAAAAGGTATTTTGTTAAAACTTGAAATACTTCTTTACTATCAATGTCTCCACCAGGAAAAGTAATCCCCATAATTCTGTTTTGTATTTTGAAAGATTTATGTCTCTTTTTTAACTAAGAAATTGTGGTTCAATTTTTTCATAAACTCCAATATCTTGAATATTATCCACCAGGAAAACCAACCCCATGATTTTGTTTTGTTTTTTGACAGCGTTATGCCCTTGGTATCAATTAGTTGACGGGGATGGGTTGTAAAAATATGTGTTTCGTGTGAAAGGTGATTTTTTTGGAGATTGAGCATACGAGATGTTTATAAATGAAACAGCGATCCGTTGAAGCTTGAATTTCATTATGTTTTATTTTGCAATAAAATGCAGTTGGTTTATTGACCTTAAAGAAAGACATATTATACATGGTGTGACATTTTGTACAACGCCCTTGGAAAGATCGGTCTTTTGTCTTGTGACATTTTAGAAAACATGTGTTCGTAGTAACACGCATACGTATGTATATTCACTTTTGTCGCGTGCGTCTATGCTAATGAAATCGAAGTTTCATTATAAATTATATTGTATTCAGTACTACAAATTTTGTAGCCACTAAGTCTTTAGTTTGCATCCTGCAATATCAGGAAGATATCTCCTAGTCTGTTTTCTAATTAAAGGCAGATAGATGTCGCTGAAACTACTGCTGAAACCCAAGAAAATATCTCCAATGTATGTCTTCACTACCCATCATCTGATATATAAATGAATGCGATACAGATCAGTTACTTGTGTCGAGGTAGATGCGAAGGACGAATAGAAAACTACACCCCTCAAAGATCAAAGTGTATGCCGCGCATTCAACACGCGATGGTTCAAGCTGCAAGAGTTCGTCACAGAGAAGATAACCGATTACACCATTGACTGCAAGTAGTCCTTCGTTTAGCAAGAAAACGAAAAGGAAAACAGCTAATTGCCACGGATGCATCAAAATGGATACCGGCATCAGAACCATTACGTCCAAGACAGGTGACGTTATCAGAAGACCAGGAGAAGCAGCTTAAATGCTGGGTAGAACAGAACCTGGAGTTCCCGAAACGTCGACTATAATGCCCTGCATGATTTACCTAACTTGCTCACAGTGAAACGTTTGACCACGTTATTCAAGTCAAGATTATGGACCAGTAGCTTATTCGAGAAATATAGACGTGAACAATTTGGTTACTACAAAGATCATAACTGCAAAATGCAAAGATGCGACAATAAAGTCCATTAGAATACCATGATTAGAACTCGTGGCAGCAAGTTTAGGACTGCAACTAGCAAAATGAGTGTGTAAAGCTCTAAAACTTATAATCAAAGAAGTAACATTTTAGAGTGACAGTATGAATGTACTATGGTGAATTAGGGGAATTAGTAAAAAAAATACAAAACATTTGATGCAAATACAGTTGGACAGATACACCGAGATACTTAAACCCGTCAGTTCGGATATGTGTCAAACACAGAACACCCAGCAGATCTAGCATCCCGCGGTTTTCATCTGATTGAATTAAAAACATTCCTTGTGGTGGGCAGGCCCATAAACTTAGTTTATAGAGTAAGTAATCGGCAAAAGTTAAATTTGTGAAAAGTAATTAAGAAGCAGCAAAAATGATTCAAAGAAAGACCTTTCTTTGTTTCTGTAACGAAACCAGATGTGGCAGCTGAATGTACAGATAGACTTGATCCAAATTGTTTTCAAGTTGGACTACTCTTGTAAGGGTGTTTGCAAATGGGTTCAATGTTCATTGATAACTGAAAAGGTATTTCGGACTTTCTTATACAGAATGGAATGTTGATGAAATTCGATCGGCCGAAAATACCATAATTGAAATTTGTAGAAGGAAAGCTTCTAAAAAAGAATACACAAGTTTGTATCAGAGAAAAGAATTGTCCGTATATAGCATCGGATCCAATCCTATGTGATGTAGGAATGATGAAATTAGGAGGCCGTTTGACCTATTAGTGACATGAGTGGTTGTTTATCGCCCAAAGATAGAAGATGAAGAGTCCTACAGAACTTCATGTACGAATAGTTGGCAAACATCAAGCCATCGTTGATTCAAGAACTTCTGCGAGAAAGACATGTACTCGTAGCTTCCATCATCGACACTGCATAATACAACTTCTTGGCGTTTTTTTTGTCAGATATGGTGTAAAAAAAAAGAGGCGGAAGAGAAGAAAGCTAGAAGGAAAAGTCAACCAATGTTACATCAACAGTTTTCAGCGTACATAAGCGTTAAATGTAAAAGAGAATTATTATTCAACAGCTGGATCTTACAACCGGTAGCTTAATTGTCGCCTAATCAAGTCAGGAATGAAAATAAATATTTAAAAAAGCAAAACGTTGTACAATTGTAACTAGCGGTGAACTGTAGAAACGTAATCTACGTGTATTTCGATATCGTATTGGTGATAGGGACTTGGCTTACATTACGAAAGAAACTCTCCGTTAGATGTCAAACCTAAAAGCGACGCCGAGGAAATGTGTATAATCTCGCAAAATATTTAATCTGACACTTGTGTTTTAATTCGTTTTTTATGGAAACTAGCAGGGATAACACCGAGTAGTACAATCAATATTAGAATATGTGAGCGTTTAATTATTTAAAACGCTGACTTTATCAATAATATTTTAAAATAAGCATGTTCAACAAATTATTTTTGCACATTGATCAATATCAGTCGTGGCAAGCTCCCTTGAAACGTGGCAAGGGTGACAGTCTAGGCATTTGATGTTTGTGATAGCAACACTGAAGGGCATTTAAACCCGTTTGGTATGTATGCATAGGATGCTCAATATTAAATCACATGTACACTCTAGTGAATAGTGATGATAAATTTATACTTGTATTGTTTTATTTAATATTTTTACTGCTAAAGTTCTTAATACAATTATAATTATGATATAATTCAAAGATTGAATAAGCGTGATATTATATTATCGCACAATCTCTTAACAACGAATCATCTCATAATTAAAGTGTCATTAGTAAACCACAGACCGAAGTAATAACTCAAGGCTCTAATGTCGTGAAATGTTTATCTATTAATTTAAAGAATGTCGCTGAAAGCTACTGCGTTCTTAAAATCAACCTCTGCGTGCAAATCAATGTCAAAGGGTGTCATTTTTCATAGTAATTAAGGATGCGATTAACCAAGGAGATAAAGACGATAAAGCATAATCAGATACTAGAGATAATGTTTTCCCCCTATTTGGATATTTGTGTGTACCTTTTGTTGCCCAGAGGTTATTAAGTACATGTAATACTTTTGTTATTGATGCTCTTTTTTATTTGATTATATATAAATATTTTTTGTTTGCCACATTAAAATATCTGACATTCCGTTGTTATTGTTTCTAAATAAAATAGAAGTAAAATGATAAATTGTAATGTCAGATTTGCTATTGTAAATGTTGAATGTTACACAATATTAGTAATATAAGAATCAAAACAAAGAATGGCAAAATGGCCTCTTTATATCGGATATTGTCTGTGTTCCTAATGGGTCAAACGACAAATTTGCACAGGCGCTATTTATGAGGATTAGGATGAAGACACGATAAAAGTTGCATTCTTTATACACCGATGCTATTTCTATTGTACATACGTTTAATATTTATGTTTACATTATATGGTTACTAAAACGCTTGAACAAAATTATACAAATAAAGTTGCATACATTTTTTTTTCAATTTACCTATATGAACAGACTATAATTGTATTATATTAGTCACGAAAAGAAAACAATCCTTTATTAAGCACATTATATTAAATTAGAATTCTTGACGTATGCGGGTAATTAGCTTGATATATGAAACTCATGTGTATATATTTAACATGTTTTAATGTTCCGTTTAAAACTCGACTGCCTTTAACATCCAAAGAAATGATAACAACCACTTTATGTAATGACTTGCAATTGCAAAGAAGTTATTTTGCATTCGAATACCAACTTCAACTTGTGCTCACGTGACTATTTACGACAGCCGTCAGTCAATTTATTACAGCCAATGAATGGTCTCCATGTCATATACCTTTTTGTAATTGCACATCAGTTTCAAAATCCACTGATTGTATCCGTTTGAAGATGCGGGGCTATCTCTAGATCGTTCCCTATAAGATCAGGATGCATTAGCAACTTTGAAGAGTTGAATTGGAGACGATAGCCAATTATTGAAGAGTCAGGTGTGAAAAAGCGACTTGTTCCACAATGGTAAGCGTTTTGTTTTATAAATATCTTACTCTGATACATTTGAACAATGTTTGACTTCAATGCTGAATGTTCTGTATTTTGGATTAATCACAATTGATAAAGTCATTGAAACCATCGAAAATTTTTATGTTTGACCGTTTGGTTTTGGACATTGAATTGTATTTAAAAATACAAATACAAGTTAAAAAATTAATCTTCATGCATTATTAATATTTATTGACAATGTATTATTTCTTAAACATTTAGCGCTAATATTCGTCATTGCAGAGTATATGGCTACAACGCCTTCAAATAACGCATATTTAAAATAATGATGTTAATATTTTTTATTGAAATATTTTCGATAAGTGTACTTTGAATTATTTTCATAAATATGAAAGAATAACACGTGTACGTTTTCATAATTACAATAATATTCATATAAATTGGTGATTAAAATCAACATACCACATGTAGTTAACTCCATTAAATTATGATATAACAATATATCTTGCCCTTACTGATGATATTTACTATCAATTTCTGATGATGAATACTTGTGTTTAGTATTATAAAGCAATTGTTTATTTGTTGGGATTCAACTTAGTACATTTTTTTTCTGTCATTCTTTCTTTTTTCCATGCCACATCAGATAACACATGCTAAACAGTAAAATGATACATAGCTTAATTAAAAGTTAAATATTGCTACTACCACCGCCAAAAAAAATTGTTCAAATTAAATGTTTAATATTTAATATAAAGATAATTATTGATGTATTATATGCAAACGCTTATCGTGCAATAGTTTCGTAATTTGAACTTAATAATTAATGCATAATATGAACAGGTCATGTGTATCTACTGTGTACTTTTTGGCAATAACATTCATTATACATTTTGTGTTATTATTTTTAATGGCAAAACCTTCAAAAACAGTATTTTCTTTGTACATTTTATTTTTATGGAAGTCCTGGAAACCATAATGAAATGTTGAAAGTGAAAAGTAAAAATAAAAAATCCACACCGAATACATGTATTTATTTGAGACTGAAGCATATTCATAATGCTGTACATAGTAATTACAACTACCACAGGCGTGATAAAAAAACAGAAAAAAATCATTTGCGAAAATAAATTTACATATGTTCCAATGCATGTACAATCAATTATTCTAGTACTTTTAACACATGTTTGTGCGAATTCCAGGATTGTTTGAGAAGGTTCATGTTAAGCATGAAATAGATAGAAAGAAAATACAGCAGATATACTATATTGGAAATTATTTATTATGAGCTCTGTATGAAATAGTTTTTATGCAATACAAATAACGGTAAATGGCATTAGAACAGTTAGTCTAGTATTGATGAATATTTATTGTATAGGTCTGCTTTAAAGTGCTTTTATGACACTGATCATTGCTATTTTTCACATTTTCTTTAATCATATAAGCGATATGTTTTAATGACTTTTTATTGCTCGTATTCCAATTGATATTGAATATCCTAATAAAAATCGGGCTTCTTTTTATTATTTAATTACAAAATAGCAACGTGTGTCGCTGAATTTTCATTAAATTATATAACTAATACTGACTAATCGTTTGTGTTAAATTATACCTTTCAATATATGTTCGCTGCGATAAGCCGCCGCTTAGTCCGTCCATCCGAAATCCAATTCAAGTGTCCATCTGTCCCATTTCTCCGCAAATCCATCCGTTTTTTCCTTCCGTCTCTTACAAAACTTGTGTTCCCAGGCCGCATCTTTAATTTAATAAACTTCATGTGAATCCCCCCCGCCCCGTATAATTAAATGAGATGTTATGTGCAGCATTGCTACAAAAAGGGCATGCTCATTGTTGGGTCTTGTGCTGTAAATTCCATTTCGTTGATGAGTAAAAAAAAAGAGTTGAAATTGATATATTTATAAAGAGTTTGTGACGCTAAACGATGCAATAATTTGAAGTGCTTCTGTTATTTTCGTTAATCTTGTAGACAACATGTGGAGTATTTACTCAAAGTAAATAATGCAGAGTACTATATATAAATCGGTATGGCCAAGAGCTTAAAGCGATAACCTTTTATCCGGAGATATCTGGTTCAAACAGACAAAATTTTCTTCTTTTTTGTTTGTAATTATACTTGAGCTCATGAGTTTCGATGCTAAAATCTGTCAAGTTCAGACATTTAATGGCATATTTAAAATGCCAAAATCTGTGAACAAGTCAATTTAAGTGTACCAAATATACTACAAAAGTAATCAACATAAATGCTGGGAATAGCAAAATGTACAGTTGCAAAAGACGTAAAGTAAACAAGAAAATGAACAAGTTAACACGACCTAAAATATAGATCTATATTGATCTTTTTCTTGGAATGCGTAAATCCTCTTCCCATTATACATTGTTTATGATAAAATCAATATCTTACTTTCCAATTTTTTATATTGCTCACATGAGGCCCTTTTCGGAGGAGTAGTCACTTAACGTGTGTGTTAAAGTATGGTTGCACGAGCCACTTATTAACCTTCGCAAATATCTTCTGAAGTTAATGTAATTTAAACCATAGGTACACAAATAGATTAGATATCTGATTTACCGCTAATGACGCTATGTTTTGGTAAATGAGTAGGAGTGGTAATTGTTAACAAATAGACTGATATAAACTTTTGGTGTTCGAATATTGGCCCCGTTTAAGTAGGTTTTTTATAAATAAGTTGTATAGTAAGTATTTTATTTTGTTCTGGAAATATTTAATACGGACAGCGCATCATTTTTGCGGACGCCCTATAGTTATCACCCTTTCTATCTGTACGTATGTCCGTCCGTCCATCCGCCCGTCCATCCGTCCATATGTTTAATGATTTTCTTTTATAACGCTAATAGTTTGAAACTTCATAGGAAGATAGGTCTCATTGAGAAAAAGTGCTGTGCACAAGAACCGTTACTATGCACTTCCTAATGCTGGAATCATAGAATGCAATATATAAAGAAAATACCTTGTGACGGCAACTCATCCTACAGTTTCCAACTGATGTTCTGGAAACTTGTCTTCATTGTTGATGGTAACGTTTTGCTGTGCGTAAAGATGGGATTTTTATTTCTCCTCTATTTGCAAGTTATGACCCTTTGATTATTTCTCCTCTCGGGAATATATAGCGAATATTCCTTGTAAATGCAACTCCTCCTACAGTATCCAACGGATTTTATTGAAACTTGTCTTCATTGTTGAGGGTAATATGTTAATGTGCATAAAGATGGGGTTTTAAATTGTTCTCCCTGCATTAGGAAGTTATGGCTCTTTGATTATTTTTCCTCTGTAGAATAAATAGGGGAAGTTCCATTGAACGCAACCTACAGATTCCAACTGATTTTCTTGAGTTAAGTCTTCATTGTTGATGGTAAAGTATAGTTTTACGTAAAGATAGGGATTTAAATTTATTTAAAACATAAATATATTTTCATTTCCTATCGAAATTTAAAACAAAAACTGGCTGGCCCCCACCTTCAAACATGTTATCATACCGCGCCCGTATTCACTACTGTGACAACGATCTGTCTGTTCATGTTTTTGAAAGTTAAATATTTGTCAGAAGAACGCATTTGGTGTTTCAAAATCTTTCACTTTGATAATACGATTTTATAAATTCGCGATAAAAAGTATCTGCACCTACCAATATCAGTATTTCTGCCTGTCTGTCTGTCTGTCTGTCTGTCTGTCGGTCTGCCTGCCTGCCTGCCTGCCTGCCTGCCTGCCTGCCTGCCTGCCTGCCTGCCTGCCTGCCTGCCTGCCTGCCTGCCTGCCTGCCTGCCTGCCTGCCTGCCTGCCTGCCTGCCTGCCTGCCTGCCTGCCTGCCTGCCTGCCTGCCTGCCTGCCTGCCTGCCTGCCTGCCTGCCTGCCTGCCTGCCTGCCTGCCTGCCTGCCTGCCTGCCTGCCTGCCTGCCTGCCTGCCTGCCTGCCTGCCTGCCTGCCTGCCTGCCTGCCTGCCTGCCTGCCTGCCTGCCTGCCTGCCTGCCTGCCTGCCTGCCTGCCTGCCTGCCTGCCTGCCTGCCTGCCTGCCTGCCTGCCTGCCTGCCTGCCTGCCTGCCTGCCTGCCTGCCTGCCTGCCTGCCTGCCTGCCTGCCTGCCTGCCTGCCTGCCTGCCTGCCTGCCTGCCTGCCTGCCTGCCTGCCTGCCTGCCTGCCTGCCTGCCTGCCTGCCTGCCTGCCTGCCTGCCTGCCTGCCTGCCTGCCTGCCTGCCTGCCTGCCTGCCTGCCTGCCTGCCTGCCTGCCTGCCTGCCTGCCTGCCTGCCTGCCTGCCTGCCTGCCTGCCTGCCTGCCTGCCTGCCTGCCTGCCTGCCTGCCTGCCTGCCTGCCTGCCTGCCTGCCTGCCTGCCTGCCTGTCTGTCTGTCTGTAAATATGTATGTATGTATTTATGTATATATGTACGTCTGTATGTTTGAATGTTTGTATTTATGTATATATGTATGTCTGTTCTGTTTGTACCTCTGTCTGTCTGTCTGTTTGTCCGTCTATTTATCTGTCTGTCTGTCTGTCTGTCTATGCGAGTCTGTCTATCTGTCTATATGTATATATGTGCGTTCCATCTCTCTGTTTGTCTCTCTGTCTGTATGTCTGTATGTCTGTGCGTTCCGTCTCTCTGTTTGACAGTCTATCTGATTGTCTGCATGTATGTATGTATGTATGTCCTGTTTGGCCTTCTGTCTGACTGTCTGTGGGTCCGTCTGTATGTTCTGTGTGTATTTCGGTCCCTCCGTCTGTCTGTGTTTGTCTGTCTGTCTCTCCGTTTGTCCGTCAGTCCGTCTGTCTGTCTGTTATTTAGGTGGTTCTCTAGTAAAATATCTTCAATTAGTTTTATTTGTTAAAATATATGGCCACCAGAGGGCGCGCCTTTTTCCTTATATAGGTCCTTTTTTCTGACTCTCCTTACTTAATAAGTCAGCGGAGCGATTACAAGCACTCTTGTGCCTCTTGTTTTAAATTACAATATTTTGACTCAATCCAGCCAATCGATCTGCCCTTCCCAACTCTCACATATTCAATGACATCGGCTTTTCCGCCTATAGATACCGTGTGTACCTATTTTTCATGTTATCAAACGAACTTTCAAATCGGTCTGCAATATATATGAGGCTTGTCGTGGGAAAACCCGGCTTAATGCATGTGCGTAAAGTGTCGTCCCATATTAGCTTGTGCAGTCTGCACAGGCTAATCCAGGAGGGAACTTTCCGCATGCAGTGGATTTAAGCTTAAAAGTGACTTCAAAAAAAAACAACATAAAAGCGGAAAGTGCCTTCCTTGATAAGCCTGTGCGGATTGAACAGGCTAATCCGGGACAAAACTTTAAGCACATGCATTAAGCCCGGTTCTCCCACGACACGTCTCATATCAATTTACTTACTCTAAATGTTCAGGCTTGAAAAAACTTTTTGAGTAGTTTGTGAGCACAAATATTATAAGCGTAAATATGCACATTATAAAATACCTCTTGTTTAAAATATTCAAACCGGAACAAAACTTGGTTGACAGCATTTTGAAAGCTTTTGGAATCAGATAATTTAGTTGATATCTAAGCATATTTAAATTTCATAATGTGTTAACAATTGTTTTTCATTGAAATATATTTGGTGTTTTTTTAAAGATTTAAAGCTTAAACACTACTTAAGTTCAGTGTGACGTTTTTAATGCGTAAGGCATGGAAAGAAACCATAAAGCATATGCGTTTTTACCTTTAATGATTGCACTATATATGCGAAAATAGAGTTTGGTGCCAGCTCAGAAAATAATGCGTTTACTAGCACACAAAGGACTGATTGCTTTATCACAAAGGAGAAATTATGAATTCACGTCACTTCTTCGTGTATTTGTGTTATTTGCGGGTCAATTGAACATTCTATACATATGCTTTTTTGTATTTATATGTTTTATACAAGTATATATCACAGCTTGTGTGTGGTAATATTCACAATGGCAAAACTGTGTAGATCATGATAAACATGACAATCTAGCATTCTTTCTTTGCATTAATACATTTATGTACTTGTTTTCTTCGTAAGATGAGGGTATTGAAACACCAGCATATTGCCCCTTATTGCTCAAACAAATATTGTTATTGATACGTTTTGAGGCGTTTGGTGGGGTTGGTAGCTTAAACATTTTCCGATGAATCATGTTCGTTTTGCAATTGATTATTATGAAATTTGGTGAGGTGTTCATTTTTATGCTAATTAATTATGCTAATTGACAATCTAACAAATAAGTAAAATAAGATTTATTTAAATCTAAGTACAATAATCGGCACTAATCATGAAATAATTTGTATTGAAGCACAGTAATGTAGCGGCGCGTCTTCTGAATGCAATCTGTACTCACTGACATAACCATTGCCAGTTTAAACAAGTAATCAGATTATTGAATTTATTGTTTGTATCTTCGTTTCAACAACCAAGACCCAACTCGCTAGCCATAATATTTCTATAAAAGGGGCCACACCGAGATACTACAGATTTGCTCGTTTGTTCAATTCATTATTGTGTCTCAAGCATAGACGAACAGAGTACGGAGAATAGTACTCGGTAAGTTCTATATAGTTTATAATTGTAGGAATTGTTTTAAAGACAATGAACTTTGGTTCTAGTGCAACTAACAGTTAACATTTTATGTTACTCTTGTTGTCGAATTTTTTTTTTAATTGCATCGTTTACGCTATGAATTGAGAATAAATTGTATAAAATATGGAAACTATTTGTATAAGTATTGCTATGTTCATTTAAATAATGAAATGCATTTTCTTTTTTGGCTGCAATGTTTGCATTGCACTCTTGCTAAACACAAAAGCACTTCCAGTCCAATGTTGATGCGATTGATAATGCTGTTGGTTTTATTTATTAGTGGCATAACGGTGCATGTAAAACAACTTGCACAGCAAAACAATTTTGGATAGAACTGTATTGTCTCGCAAAGCGTGAATTCTCTACATGTATAGAGTTGTGACATAGTATTTGTTATATTTACTCCGTCAGCAATAAATTCATTTTGAATAAAATTGCTTGCAGCATCATATTGAAATCAAAATGCAGCCGCAAATATCGCAAAAGACCATCTTGAACAAAAATTATTTAAAACAATACAGATGCCCGATCGCAACCAAATAACAAAAACGTATATCACGTTTTAGATTAGCATAAATATATGTGTCAAGATGGTTCTAGTCTCATAGTTTTACACCATAATCTTTAAAAAGCCTTTCATAAAATTTCAATCGTTACTCACATAACTGACAGTCTGCTGGTTATTGTTCCTTAGCTGGTTAAAAAAAAATAAAAAAATAAAACGCTTTTGTCATGAACCTTCCTTCTAGTTCGCAATATAATGTTGTGGAATGTTCCTTTCCTGGCTATCTACTGATGTTCATCTATAGCTTTATTTCATTGTCATTTGTAAATCAAGTTCCGTTGGTGTTTCAAAGGCCATGCTTAATTTCCAATTACCATGTAGTAACTGTAGTGTTTCTATTGTAAGAACACACTGTTAATAACACCATTTAAGGAACACCGTTTAAGGTACTAGTGAAAGGCTGAACACCATTGAACGTAAATCTCTTTTTATTCACATCCGTACTCCACGAGCATACAATAACTCTCTGCTATCGCAGAGGCATTCAATGAATGGGCGTGTCATGCCTGTGGGCGTGGCCAGTGCACGCTACACCACAATCCCTCCTTTTTTTTAAGCCATTAATAATACAAACATATACAATGCATTCACATTTGATAAAACAAGATAAAACAATGCTGCTAGCAAGTCTAATGTTCTAATACATTTCGCATTAAACCTCGTCTGACATTAACGTGCAAACCATCTGACCGTTTATCAATTTCATTTTATAGCCCATTTGATAACGCTGATGCAAATGTCAGTCTAAATGAAATTTACTGGCACCAGCTGCAAATGTGTTTACAAGCGCAGCGCAGTCTCTGATTTACAACATTAAATTATCACGCTAATTAACCAGAACGTTTGTCATGGCGTAGTCGTTGAATTTCTCAGGCATTTTTCGAATCCTATTCGGCCCATCTTTTCCATAATATATTTCTGAATGCTCGCTATTTTGATCATTTTCATTAACTGAAACATTTGATTCTGAGTCTGTCTGAGGCGCGTTTCGTTCATTCAGTTTTCTCATGTGAGTCGCATTCCGCCGGTATTCGGTACCGTCGGCGTCGGCTCGAACAACAACACTATTTCCGCTCTTACTAACTACCGTATATTTATCAGAACTGAACGGCGTATCAAGTTTATTGTTTCGATTTTGCTTTAGAAGCACTCTGTCTCCTGACACAATTTCACTGTTTTTCGCATTTCGGTGCGCATCGGAATATACTTTCCCTTTTCCCTTTTGTTCGGAATCCCGGTCACGGATTTCACTATCTTCCCGCCTAAATGTATTAATTTCAGGAACACGCGTTCTGATTTTACGACCGAACAGCATCTCAGCAGGCGACATGCCAGTCACTGCGTGGGGTGTGCTTCGATACATTATCAGGTAATCATTGAGATCTAATTTCCAATTACGATTCTGACTTTGAGAGATGCGTAGACGCTTGAGAATTTGACCGGTTTTGACGTTCAACCTCCCCGTTTGCTTGAGGCCACAAAGGGGTATTTCGCCGGTGTTCAATGCCTTGTGATTTCAAGAAATTTTCGAAGTACTCGCATGCAAAACTACTTGCATTGTCTGTTCGCAGAGACAATGGCAAGCCATGAGTCAAAAACCATTTGCTCAAAATTGATGCCAATTTCTCGCTCGTAATAGTTTTGGTCACCTCAAGCTCAACATATCGACTGTAATAGTCAACACATATAAATATGTAATCACCCGATGGTAACGGCCCTAACACATCCGCCGCTAAGTCTTGCCACGGGGCATTTGGGAGTTCTGTTCTTGTCATTGGTTCGGGAGACGATGGTTGGCTTACCAACTGACAACCATAACACGTCTTACAATAATTTTCGATTTCTTTATCAATACCTGGCCACCATACTCTTGTCCTCAAATTGCTTTTCATAGACACGATTCCTGGATGACCTATGTGACCTAAGTCTAACACGCGCTTGCGTAATTCTCGCGGGACAACGATTCGCGTACCCCTCAGTACTAAGTAACCAATTACGCACGGTTCATCCTTGATATGTAAGAACTGGGTTTGCTCATTTTTCTCCCATGTCCCATACGTCAAGCTATTTCGTAATTTGCTTATCTCAACATCACGACATGATACCTCCTCAATTTCTTCGCGCGCAACAAATTTAACATATTCATGGTCATCTACACTGTCAATCGTCTTTGAACTGTGCTTGAGCGGAAGTCGCGACAGTGCATCTGCGATATTGTCTCGACCGTTCACATGTTTAACCGTAAATCGGTACGGTTGCAGCCTAAGTACCCATCGTTCAAGTCTAGCACAGGGTTTTGACCTTGGACCATAAATGAATTCAAGTGGCTTGTGATCAGTAAGGAGCTCAAACTCTATACCATAAAGCCACGGGTGAAAACGCTCTAGCGCCCACACCACGCTTAAACCTTCCTTTTCAGTTTGTGAGTATCTCCTCTCAACATCAGTTAAACTCCTACTTGCGTAACTAATTACGCGATTCTCACCATTTTGTACCTGCACAAGCACGGCACCTAGTCCTACCGGGCTCGCGTCAACTATGACCTTTGTCGGCGCGCTTTTGTCATAATAACCCAGAGTTTCGGAACTAGCTAGCCTTTTTTTCAATTCATCGAACGCGCTCTGTTGAGACCGACCCCATTTAAACACCGCGTTTCTCTTCAACAGATCATTCAACGGCGCGGCTATTGTAGACAGATTCGGTATGAATCTCGCACAATAGTTTACTAAACCGAGGAAACTACGAACTTCACTCACGTTTCGTGGCTCACTCGTGTTCACTACAGCGTCGACCTTGACCTGAGTTGCCCCTATCCCTCGCTCAGATAGCTCATGACCCATAAACACTAACTTATTCATGTAAAACTGACACTTGTCCATATTTAACGTAAACCCTTTGTCTTTTAGTACACGTAGCACATTATTTAAACATTTATCATGTTCTTGTTTTGTAGAACTATGGACAATAATATCGTCAGCAATGTTATGCACACCCTCGCAGCCTTGCAATGTTTGTTGCAGAATCATTTGGTACATTTCCGGCGCACACGTAATTCCAAACATCATGCGTTTATACCTGTATAATCCACTGTGTGTTGTAAACGTCGTGATTTCTCGTGATTCTGGGGAAAGTTCGATCTGATGGTAAGCATTGTTTATGTCCAATTTACTGAAATATTTGCTGTTGTTGAGTTCCTGCAACACTTCGTCTACTGTCGGTATCGGGTACCTGGTCCGTTGTATGGCGCGGTTTGCCTGTCTCATGTCCACACAGATACGAATGTCACCATCCTTCTTTGGTATTATGACGACAGGTGACACCCACTTCGATGGTCCGCTGACTGGTTCAATGACGTCTAAGTCGAGTAGTTCCTTGAGTTTAGCGTCCAACTTCTCCCGCAACTGGTATGGCACACGTCTTGTTGCTTGTACTACGGGCTTCACAGACTGGTCGATTGACACTTCAAGTTGATAATCTTTAAGTTTTCCAAGCCCCGTAAATAGTTCGCTGTACTGAGTGACGACATCTGGAACTTCCGGTGTTTCCATTTGGCGCACAATTTTGAGAACGCCCAACCTCATAGCTGTATCACAGCTTAATAAGGACTGTCCAGATCCTTCAATGACCACAAATTCGGTATCATCCACCGCTACTTCCTTGTAGATAATGGTCGCCCAAAACACTCCAGCTGTCTTTAGCGGTTCCTTGGAGCCATATGCATATAGCTCGGTTTTCCTGGGCTCGTTTCTGCATTTTATTCCATTGCTTTTTAAGAATTCCCAGGTTTTTCTATCAACAATATTGCAGCTGGAGCCGGAGTCAATTATCACTTTGGTTTGCACTCCACCAATTTCGATCATTATCGACGTTGCCGTAGGATATTTCCTTTGTACTGTAAATGTAAATTGGCTCCTGTCCTCTGGTGTGTCTTCAACTTGGCGTACGGTACGTGGCTTTCTTTTCGATTTTTCCGCTGACCTACATTTTACCGCAAAATGTCCGATTTTGTTACAATTGTTACAGCGCTTTCCACGCGCTGGGCACGTGCTGTCTTTGGCTACGTGTCCTTTCTTACCACACTTAAAGCATTCAATGTCTCGTTGTTTCCGGTCTTTCGATTTCTGTATAGACATTTTGTTAACAGAATGGTGAATTTCCTCCATACAGCTCGCTTGTTGATTAGCGTCTTCTAATGTTCTCGCAATCTCACGCAGCTGTATCAACGTCAAATCACGACCACGTTGGAGTAACTTCCGCCTCAACTCCCTCGAGTTACATTTCTCAATAACCTGATCTCTAATTTGCTCGTCGATGTTATGAAATTCACATGTCTCCGCTTTCTGTCGAAGTCTTGTGATATACTGATCGACAGATTCCGTCGGCGATTGTTCCAGTTTCCGGAACATGTGTCTCTCGTAAGGCACATTTGATTGCGGCGCGAAATGCTTGCCAAGAGCATCGGCGGCTCTAGCATACACATAGCCTCCTTCTCCTTCCGGCAAAATGTAGAAGATGTCCTGCACTTCCATTCCAGCCATGTGGAGCAGTAATGCTCGTTTGCGTTCATTGTCCTTTATGCCCTTTCCGACCACATACAACTCAAACGCTCGAAACCACCGTTTCCACTTAGCCGCTAATCCCGATGACTCGCCACGCACATCAAATCTCGCCAAATAGTCACTTTCTCGTTCCATGATTTAACTGTTATATGTCCAATTTTATTTTAATCCTCGTCGCCAAATGTAGTGTTTCTATTGTAAGAACATACTGTTAATATCACCATTTAAGGAACACCATTTAAGGTACTAGTGAAAGGCTGAACACCATTGAAGGTAAATCTCTTTTTATTCACATCCGTACTCCACGAGCATACAATTCTAACTCTCTGCTATCGCAGAGGCATTCAAGCAATGGGTGTGTCATGCCTGTGGGCGTGGCCAGTGCACGCTACACCACAGTAACATATGCGCAAATGTTTTAGGTTTGTATGCATTTGGGGTTAAATGTCGGAATGTTAATAATTCTTAGTAAATTATTTATATTGTATAAATAAACTGAATCAGTTGTACAATATAAATGTATTGAGTTTGCTAACTGCAACCGTTATCTTTTTGCTCTTTGGTCACAAATACTCTTAAATCAGTCAAAGGATTTGAACTTCTTTGTAACGATCAAATAACTGCACGCATCAAAGCCGTGCATCTTTAGTGTTTGCTTTAAATATATTTGGCCGGTTGTTCAGCTAAACCCGTTTAAGACGGATCATATAAACCTCGGTTTATCCAATAAATAAGCCGTCTCAAATCCAGTTGCTCACCTTTTCGATGTTAAGCGCTTATTGGATGCGAGGATATGTCCGTTTGCTCAGCTTAAAGCTTATTTATACTTGTGTGATTCAAGTATATATTCGGTGTAATGCTAAATATAAATATGTTTTTGTGTTCCAGAACCGTTTCAAAATTGCATAACAGTTTGGTGTTGATAATAATGGTGTTATTATTTATTTTAGTAATATAAAAATAAATCTTACTTGTTTGCCGTAATTTGTTGTAGACATTATTTGAAATCTAGTTCTCGATTTGTTTTGCGTGTTTATGTACGAGTCTCATATTCACCCTGTTAGTTAAATTATTGATCTTTGACACATATGAAATACTCAAGTCTGCAGGTGTATGTATAATACTACGAATAATAATAATGTTCGTTATAACAGACAATGCTCAGAACAAAAGTAAATGATATTTATTCTAAGTACGAGTACAACAGTAAAATAATGTGTACAAGTATTTTATTTCATTCGCCTTCGTTATTGTTAGAAGTAACGTAAAATATTTACAAAATAATAGAAGTTGATTATAAGGGTGTAGCTTTGTCATATTAAAATGTATATAAAATCCAAATATTACTCGTGCTATTGATTAATAGTAGTTATTTTCAGGGAATAATTCTCTACTCGTTGGACTATCTGCATGCAGTATTTATCATATAAGTTTTCAAATGCTGTCGTTTTTAGGAAAAGCGATTTGTGATGTTAAGTGTTAATTTCGTGTATACATGTAATTGTGCTAAACTTATATTATGTTAAAAACGCAGAGTAAATCATTACAACAAATTAACAACTTTGACATCTGTCAGTTGATGTAATATGACCTGTTTCGTTTATGTACATAATATTTAATATAAGGTATTTGTTTTCATTACAAACAAATCTATGCTAATTAAATGTGGGTTGGCATTTTAGAAACAACACAATACCCTTGACGTTTTGATTTTCACTCAGTACTAAACAAAGCGGACATTACGCATTTCTATGATTAACCGGTATAATTTATTTTTACCATTGATTTTTCTTACATTAATGTTATACTACTACTACTACTACAACTACTACTACTACTACTACTACTACTATTACTACTACTACTCTACTACTACTACTACTGCTACTACTACTACTACTACTACTACTACTACTACTACAACTACTACTACTACTACTACTACTACTACTACTACTATTACTACTACTACTACTACTACTGCTACTACTACTACCACCACTACCACTACCATCACTACAACCACCGTCACTAGCACTAACACTACTACTACCACTACCACTACCACTACTACCATTACCACTACCACTACCACTACACCACTACCACTACTACTACTACTCCTACTACGACCACTATCACCACCACCAACACTACCACTACCACTAATACTTCTTCTACTATTACTACCACTACCACTACACCTTTACCATCACTACCACCACCACCACTACCACTACTACCACTACTACCACCACTACCACTTATACCACTACAACCACTACCACTAATATTGATGATGATGATGGTGATGATAATGGCGATGATGATGATGATGATGATGTTGTTGTTGTTGTTGTTGTTGTTGATGATGATGATGATGATGCTGATGCTGATGATGATGATGATGATGATGATGATGATGATGATGATGATGATGATGATGATGATGATGATGATGATGATGATGATGATGATGATGATGGTGATGATGATAATGATGATGATGATTATTATTATTATGATGATAACACTTTCTTTTTAAAGTATTTTACTTGGATAAACCTGCTCTCTATCAGGTTTATTATTGAGCGCTTAAAACCATTACGAAAAGAGCTGAGCAACCCGACACAAAAAGAAACCTTTTATTCCTCGAGTTTCTCAGCCCAACGGCTTAAAAATAAGCGTTCAAATCGCGAAAGTGAACAACTCGATTTCACAACGCTTAAACGACGGCTTAGAAAGAGCTGAGCATGTGGCCAAATGTATGTTGGCGTTTCTAACGGTGCGTGATAGCGGGTCAGCATGATAACTGGCACAGCTGATGGCAATGAAACTGAACCTTTAGTGTTTGTTGATTCAAACTATCAGATCAGAAAGATCAGAAAACGTGATACGGTGGATGGGGGCAAACACGTGTAAAGAATTTGAATGCAAATAATCATAATAATCATAAATGTCATTTGTAGTAACAGCATATACGATAAGATCCCATAGCAGAACGCTAATTTTGAAAATAATATGATTTCCAGTTTGCATGATTATAAATAAAACAAAAGTAATGCGAAATGCTCGAATTTAAGACAGGGTTCATTTGTCTTTTTTAAGACCGTTCGATATTTAGTCACGTCGATTTAAAATGATTTTACAGTAGAACACTACCAAAGTTTAAACGTAACATGCGACGGTGTTCCCAATCTAAAACGCAATCTTATTTAACGTGTTTTTTAGATTTCCTCTTTTTGGGCACAAACATTTTTTGTTTTATTTCAAGTACAAAAAGTATCATTAACATGCCTATTTCAAATATATTGAGGTCCGTTTTGACGGCAAATCCGACACAAACTTCAGTCTATATCAGTAGTATAGACTTGTCCTTGAGTATTTGTCTATATAGCTTGGTTCAGATTTTTATACGTTTCGCCTGTTGTTTTGTTTATTGCGTTATTGTTATGTTGCTGTTGTTGTTTTGTTCTTGTTGTTGTTGTTCTTTTCTGTTCGGATGTTTAGTTGTTTTGTTTGTTGTAGTTTTTGCGTTTTGGCTGATGATTATAGTGTCGCTTGGATATTAAAGTCAAGCCAGATCTCGTTGTAATATTGGCCTATGTGTGTAGTGCCCAAGCTGTTGTAGTATCGCCTGTGATCTGCTGTCTCGCCTGATCATTCTGTAGTTTTCTCTATTTTTGTAGACAGCCTGATTTTCGTCATATCGACTGAATTGTAGATGTATTAAAAAAATCATCACTGGCCATATATCTGTGTCCGATATGGATATTCGCAATCATATTTTAATTAGTCTTGCCATCTAAACTAGAACACTTGATAGTGCAAACGTACCTATAGAACATTAATATCGATCTTTGAATTCCTAGACATCTAGCGAAGTTTGCAATGTAGCGCTGTTACAACTTAAGAAAACTGATACCATAAAGATAGTATCTCATTGCCTAACAAGAATGTATTCATATGTTATGGCTGGATTTCAGTTTGTATGCATCCAAACAGAATGAAAACAATAATTTTATTGTTTGACTCGTATTATTTAAGTACCGATTTATCTTTTTCTATATTCAAACCACTATTTAAAATAACTATATGGGTGTCATTTTGCCTAAACATGTATGACGTATGTGTATATTATCAAAGGCCACTAAATTAATGAGGTATTTTGTTTGTTTACTTTCCCGGCGTTTGATACTTTTGATAATGAATGTAATATTGCTGCGATATAGGTATTAATTGTTGCACAAGTGTACTTGTATACAAAGCATACGCTACTATTTACAGTAGCTACAGCGTTATTATTGAAAATAGCGTCAAACTAACTTTCATAAATATATACTAATGATATTTTTAGAATAAACAAATGGGTAAATTATGTTGAATTGAAATTTAAATTTTAGATTGCCATCCCGATCTTGTGCGCGGCGTTCGCACTGACAAGTGTAGTGCAGGTGACGGACGGAGTATATGGTAACGTATTTGTGTCACATTTCTTCTTCATTCCATTTTATTAATTGGGAAGGTAGTTGTGAAAGCTTTTGGTTGTGCACATGTTTTAATCTTTTTACCATTAAAAAGATATAGTTTTGTTTCAGCTGGAGATTCATCTTATTGTTTATATTTTATCCAAAAATACTCTTTACTTATAGTATATTTTATAAAAGAAATGAAAAATGAGACAACCCATTGTTTTCATAGAAAACATGCATAAGCTTGTGAAAAAAACGGTGTTATCAATCAATATTGTTTCACTATGTAGTAAATACAAAAGAAAAGACAGTTGCTAAGCATATTAAGATGCACTTGTTTTAATAGAAATGTGTCTACAAATAGGCTATACGTTGTCATTACTGAAACAAAACGTAAGGAAACCTTTTTTTTATATTCTAAATACACAAAATATATCGTGGTCATTGTATAAATGCCATTTTATAAATAAATATTATATATTTACTTAATTTATACAATATATAGAATGATTCGTTTTATGTCTTTCATTAAACAAAATAAATATAGTTTTATTTTGATTCAGATATGATTTATTTTAAACAATAAAATAGCAAGTTAGTTTGTACGTATGAGTATCTTCATTTAAACGTTACATGACTAGATACAATAATTCTGAAAATAATAGTAACGTTTATGCTTAAGTGACGACATATGGAGGAACTTGTACAGTTGGTACCGACGTATGCACCGTTGTCGGGGCAACATGTAGAGCTGAAACAACATGCTGCGCTACAAAATGTCTTTGTGACACTACAAAACATTTCGTGAATGGCACAGGTGACATATGCATTTGTGAGACTGGCTACTCGGGCGTAGTTCCTAATTGTACAGGCAGTAAGTATTATGAACGTTTTAAGCATCTATCCACAATACAAAAACAGATTCAATTCACTTCGTGACTAGAGAAACGGTATAAAAACGTATAAATAAATACACGAATCTCTGCCAGTAATCTATTATTTGCTTCTTAGGTTCAAATAGTTTTATCCAGTTGCCAGAAAGCACATACACTTTTAATAAGAATCAAATATATTGAACTAAATTTCCCATTTATGTATTTAACGGTAAATTTATTTCAGGTAAATAAAATGCTAAAAATACATATTCTCACATTTCTGACAGATGTTGGATCTGCATGTGCGGCAAATGCTGGATGCCTTGCAAGCGGTTACTGCGGATCGGACAAAATGTGCGCGTGTAAACCAACCCACACTGGGGCAACCGGAGCCAATTCATGCACGGCTATAGGTAAAGTATATGAATACGATTATAAATGCTCACGTTGAGCTCCTTGTGCTTATAGTAATTTTTATTATTATGATCATCATTATTATTATTATTATTATTATTATTATTATTATTGTTGTTGTTATTATTATTATTATTATTATTATTTATGTATTTATTTCATGAATATATTAGTATTGTTATTATTATTATTGTGTTTGTTGTTGTTGTTGTTGTGGCTGTGGCTGTTGTGGCTGTTATGGTTGTTGGTGGGTTAGGTCACAAGTCTTAACATTAGACAATGACCCTTTCCAACAGGTCAAGACTGACATGAAGTTGTTATAGCCGCGCAGACAGTTTAACATATTGATGCAAAATAATTGTATAAGGAGATGTTATCGTGTATTAAATAAAACATGTCAGCATAATACGAAATGAGAAAAACAGACAACGTTAATATTTATAAAGAAGTTAATACAATATGTAATTGTTGTATTTAAAAATATGATCCACACCATTCAGCTCAACATTGTATGCATACACAATAGAACACGAAAATAGCAGCAACAGTTGTTGTTGTTATTGTAGCTATAGTTATAGTTATAGAAGTTGTTTTAGTGTTTTGCGCTTTTTTATTCTGCGAATCTATGCTAGCTATCGCAGGAACATGCACGGCGTCCGGTGGAGAATGCGGCGGCTTGACGAACGCATATTGCAACACAGGAGTGGCCGCACCAGTATGCGCATGCGCTACGATTTATCCGACTGGCACCCTTTGCATGGCTAAGAGTAAATTTTAGTATTACGTTTCATAGGGAATGAATGCATGAACAATAATTATAACATTATATATTAACCATCAAATAATATGAATAATGGAGCTATATATTTTACAGGCAAATGTATGCTAAACCTCATACGTGTAAGCGTGAAACGCCCGCACCGTTGACTGTAATGTTATTTATTGAATAACAACCGCGATTAATAGTACGGTACAATATTAATTTCAAACAATATTATTACTGATCTTATTATTTAAATATTCGACATTTCAATCAACCGAAAATAATGATGCCAATGAAAAATTATTTACTGTCCATTTAATAATACAGCGTGCACAACTGCATCCACAATCAACAAAACATAGATTATACCATATTGCACCAAAGTTTTATCCTAAAATAGTTTGCAACAGAGGTAAAGTATTAAATTAATGTTCTGTAAGAAGTCTGTTTGTCATATATGTATTCTTGATGTTGCTGTCAAAATATGTGTTGCTCACAGCCTGTACATCTGGGGGGACTGAATGCACGAGCGTTGATCCTAATTCGCAATGTACCAGTTCTAGCTGTGGGTGTAAAACAAACTACGGAATCTTCACAACTGGAACGAAGGCCACGTGTCAGCCTGGTAAGTAAATCATACCAAACAAAAACATTTCATTATACTTGTAGACATTTCAACATAACAGTTTGATAATGATCAAGGTATACAAACGCTTACATGTACTAAAATATGCTTCACTATCGATACATATGGTAGTTTCGGTACTGAACTGCCATCCATAATACTACTTTATCTACTTTATTACTTTGTTCGGGATGATTACAAATACGAGTATTTATTGCCTTACTACAATTACGCATAACAGTACTTTAATAATGAAACAACAATTGCTCCAGGCGTGGGTGCCGCCTGCACTGCGAGCGGTGGGGAATGTGCGAACCTTCCTGGCGGCTACTGTAATGTTGCTGTGTGCGCCTGTGGGGCGATCTATACTGCTGCTGCACCGGCATGCACTACCAAAGGTATATTAATGTTTAAGAAATTGTGGATGTTCGGGATACAGATTTTAACCTTTAGTATGATATCGGCATTCCGTAATGAGCGTAAATTGCGCATATGCTTATGGCATAATAAATGTCTATATTGTATTTAGTCTGTAAGTCGTAAAAAATGTACCGCTATCTTATCTTGTAAATATGAGTGTAATTGAATTTTTTTCAAAATACAGATCACCGAGTCAGTACATGCATACGTCTATATAATTTTAAGTTTTATTGAAAATAATAAATATTGAACAGACGAAATTTCCGATTTGTTTCCAATAAATAAATTTTATTGAATACAAGTTATGTAACTTATATTATGAATATGAACTTAACATTAAGTAGGAAATTAATTAAAACTTTATATGACTAAGTCCATTTAAGGTTCAGCATTCATCAGTGTTACCCACTGGCTGTCAGCTAGTGTCAATTAACGTAATCTAATACACAGCCGATTTGTTAATCCCTTATCAAAACATTTGTACAATTGTGTTTCACACTCTCCTTTCATACCGCTTTAGCAGTTGGTTATTTCCACGACATATGTTGTTAATTGGTGATGTTAAGTGTCAAAGACCAAATGACACTGGTCGCAATAACGGGGTTATTTTGACAAGTATTTGGTACTTTTGGTCTGGGATTAGTGGTCGTAATACGGAATAGCGGGGTGCCCGTAAATCGGGGTTTGCGACCATAGAAATATATAAGAAAACAATCGGGTCTTTTAAAAAGTGTCCGCTTTAGCGGGGTGGTCGTAAAGCGGGGTTTTGGTGAACATATTTAAATATCAAATTGTTTCGCAATCTTCCACTACACGTTTGCATTGGAGAAACGTTACTCAAAATAAGTTTAATGATAACTTGTATGGTCTATGTTTAAAAATTGAAATAAATTGTCAGAATTCACATTAAATCAGTTCTAGATCAAGTTGTAAATTAAATGAAAATTCCGGTTTCAGCTTGTGAACCTGGCTCTACCACCTGCTCAACCGCTGACTCCAACTCCGAGTGTGGCAAGGGATACTGCGTCTGTAAATCAGGAATGTCCATTGGCAGCGATGGAAAATGTCAAGGTCCGTTATCTGTGTATAATCAAATGCGTGGAAGATCGCTATTTCAGATCTGTATAAAAATATGACTGATAAAACTCCAGCTAAATCAACAGGCCAGACACGCGTAATAACTCCATATACTCCTTTATATTAGACAAGTGATCAATTACAATACAATACAACATAATACGAAAAGCATGAAACACACACAAAACACAAACTTGTTGTTGTGTATATAAAGGTAGTTGCCTCTCATTGTGGTCAATAAATGTCTGACTGTTTCGTTAAATAAGAGAATACTGTGTTGATAACTGTATATAATATAAACAACATATATATGCAACTCTAGTAGTAATGTAACGACGATTATTTTCGACACTAACAAGTTAGTGTTACAGAATTCTGAATCCATTTCAAAGCTGAATTTTATTTTGGGAAATGTAAATTATTTCACGTCTTCGAAACGTTAAACATGTCTGCTCAAAATACCTAACACTTCTGTATAGCTAGATCTTATTATTGTTTCTTCCACAGGAAATTAAAACGGTACCACAGCCTCATTTAACAAATTGTAACTGCGTCATAGCTAGTGTGCTTACAAGTTTGTCATATAACCTGACCTAAAATGTAGAGACCTAGATTTAACCATTTTGTTCCAAATGTATCTTTCCTTTTGCAATCCGCTAAGATCCCAATCGGGACACAAAATTGTAATAACAATAACAACCTATCCACGCTATGGGAAATCGTCAATTTACATACAAACAAACATAAGTATGCACATGTATATCTTATTGTTAGGTTCTGGGGCTACCGCAGTGATCGTCTCCATGCTACTGTTGATTGCAAGTCTTCTGGCTGGGCGAATGATGTAGAGTCTCAACAACCAAACGCTTACTTACCACCAATACAATGACATTTAAATTTGAGTCCAAATAACCATCCAACGTATACAACGACTTTCGAATATGAGTCCAAATTATCATCTAACAAATACAATGACATTTAAATTTGAGTCCAAATAACCATCTAATATAAACAACGACTTTCGAATATGAGTCCAAAGTACTCTCTAACATATACAATAACATTCAAATTTGAGTCTAAATAACATTTTACATCTTACTTTCCTCTTATGTTAGCAAAATAAATAGATTCCAATAGTAAGTAATGCAAATTGACCTTGCAGATTATTTTTTGTTGTTTTTATACGTGTTTTGTTTATGCCTGGACAAATGTTATACGACATTCCAAGAACTGATTATCCACCAGTCCTGCAACAAACAATCCAAAGGATGTTTGGTCATGACTGTGTTGTCGATTACATTTCTTGTATGTTCCTGTATGTGGCTGTTTGTGTCCATTCTTCTGCCAGCAGTTCTAGACAGTAAAGACATGTTTGATAGACTTAGTCATGTGACTTCCTGTTTCACTATGGAAATGCCAGTGTCACAGATGCTATAACAAAACAAACTACGTGTATTTAAAAGTTACATTTCACAAAATTCGGCAATTATATATATTTATAATGTAAAAAAACTATGATTAAAACTTATAAATTAAAATGTGGTGTTAAAATGTATAAGACATACGTCGGTAAGAATAATTATTGAAATTATGCAAATTGCAATAATGGTGGAAAGAGGTCGCACTGACTTTGATGATTGCATGTTCAATACTGTCCATTTAACTGAAGATATTACAAACAAAACAAATTACTAACAAAACATTAGTAATTAGTGATTGAAAGTTAGTGTAATCAATGTCAGTTTAAAAAGGTAATATGTCAAGGTGGAAGTGGAATATATTCAGCCCGTACTTTGATATTATTAACTGTGATACGTTTGTTTGTTATGTGAACTATTAGGAAATCCTCCAACAACAAAATTCCATGGTGCATTTTTATTTTGTAACTTGAGTTGATATAGATAATTGTAAACACAGTATAAATTGGAAAATTGCTATGCAAGTTAGATCTACAATAATTTACAAAAGTATCGAAGTAGTAAACTCCAAATAAAAGTTAATTGCATTAACATATTTGATAAAATTGTGTTGTTTCAACATCGGTATATATTTCCAAAATTGCACAGATTAATTATTGTAAAAGCACAATAAAATGCTACCAAACAACTTGTTGCTGCTTGTCTATTCATCCACTATCGCAAGCAGCCCTGTGTTCATAAAATAAAGTATACATGTTATATTCATAATGAATAGTATATCCGTCGACAATTATAAACTTTACAAATGTGTTCGCACAATAATCATGCATATTCACTAAAGGAGTGAGTGCCTATTAAAACAAGTAGGTCAAAGTATGTTCCTATGGACGTCTTAAATAATGGGTGGCAAAACCTGCACAGATTGTCGCAGCTGATTGCACATCATTCATGTTCACACATGGGTCTCTATTTTATTGAATATTAGTAGGCTAAATCAAATGATACATAGTATTCAGAACAGATACACTACAGCATCTCCAAACTCATGCACTCGTTCAGTATTTTGTTATGTGATGTACATCACTAATATATACATTGAACAGATTTGTAATCTTCTTCGTGGTAACAACCACAACGAGCACACTGTTCTTGTACAAAATGCCATAAAATAACAAACGAAACGTGATTAAGAAAAGCTAAATTAAATATTCTTCTAACAAGTAACAAGTTACGTATCAAAATTCACCTTTAAACTCATAATTTCAAGCACTCTATATAATTACTAATGTACAATTGTAAATGAATATAAACCATTCCCCAAAACTATGATCTTGGATTGTATCTTTATTATTTCAAAAATGCATTAAGTTTGGTTCGCGGCGCTTAAAACATAAATCTGAATTTAATTCACCTACTTTTCAATAACAAATGATGTTAAATTGATAAGAGCATCCGTATACATGATAAATACTGCACAGGCATAAAATCGGAGTACGTGATATACGCAACAAAATGTCACACGAAAAGGATGCATTTGGATGAAACAAAGAAGTTCATTTATATTTACGATACACGTTCGATGCTGACCTTTTACTTTTCTATAATTTTGTAGTTTTGGAATGGAAAATATACTTTATAAAGGAAAATTTTATAACATATACTTAAAATTAATTATAAGACTTTGTATTTTTAGATCTACAAAATAGTTATGGAATTATAACTAAAACTGAGAATAATAAAGTCAGAAACCTAAAATGATTTACCAGTATTTTGTTTAAAGCATTCTTTAAACATCAATTAACAACACAATGTTAGGAGGGTTTATTTTCAAGGGACAAACAAAATCCTATCATAAAGGTTTATTTTCCATAATTAACACACGTCACAGTTTCTGGTAGTCTCCCTGGTACTTCCTCCTCTCCCCCAGGCGGTTATAGCCCTCGTAGTTGATGCCAGGGATCTGTTCAAACTTCACTGGGTCCAGCTCACTCAGCTTGATGGCGGTGGCCTTTAGGGCCTTTGATTTGAAAGTGTGAATAAAGTCTTCAGTAAGACCATTCGAAGTACTAACAATGTTGGCGCTAAAAGGTAATTGTCACAATTTGTTCCATTTTGCGAAAAATCATTTCCCTTTAAATTATACTATAATTCAATATATCAGCGTCCATTTCGCCATTATTAAAAATGCATAGTTTAAGTACATATGTTTCCAATAGAATATCATATAATTTTACATGTTTATAATTGTAACCGGCGTTTTATTTCAAGTGATTACTACGTAGCAATGCACTTGGGAGATGCCCGCTAGGTCTTTCTACAAATGTCAATTAAACGCAAAACTACTCTGCAAGTTATCCAATTAATGCACGTAGATATCACGTAGGAAACAGGTTAACAAATTCACACAAATGAGCACGTGGTATTGTTATATTAATGGAAATTCATGCGTTTCAATAGCTGGGGAGGAGTTTTTACCTATATGTGGCAAAATCTGGAAAGGTCTGTTCTTTCCTAAGCGGTCTATTTTCGTGTAAAACTGTCCAGCCAGTAGATTGTAGTGTTTGCCTTAAAAACTGTCCTGGTATGTTTCAAGAAAAAAAGTCACTGCTTAGTTAATATCTCAGCAAGAAAATAAGATAAACTCCAGAGAGCATTCCTTACTTATAAACATTACACGTAAGTGCAACCTTTAAAAGTAGTATCGTTTTTATAAACTTAACTTACGTTTTTCTTTTTTGTCACGTAAACTAACGCTTGCTCTTATATAGGCATGCGTAAGTCATTATTGTCTTCGTATGTTCGGTGGCATATGTTTCAATTTGGAAGACATATGTTTCAATGTTGGAAGACATACAAGATTGCCCGTAATTTATAAAGAAAATGTAGTTGACTCATTAAGATGCATCAACAGTGCATTAGAAACAAGCCAACATTTAGATATACAGCATATGAAAAATGATAAAGAACTACTTGCACAAGCCGGTACTTATATTGGCAATAGACGCTCTTACAGACGACCGTGGGATTAGCATGAAGCCATGAACACATAGAGTAATCCTGGGTTATATCGGACACCCCTGCGTGATACTTTTACGTCACGCTTCGACGCGGAATGCTTTAGTTTTTATGGTACTGTTACCATCATACGACGAGAGGGAAATTCCCATCCTATATTTAACATAAAAGTCAACCAATGAAAGTGCAAGTCATGTTTAGAGTCGTGAAAGGTTAAAATCGGACGTTTCTTGGCCTATATCGCGCGATTCGGTCGCGGTGCTTCTCGGGGGTTTATCGGACAACGTGTATTTTTGAAATTTTACACGCATATGTATGCGTTTGATTGTGTGTACCTTCAGGTAATAATAAATAAATAAATAATGTCTCTGTGTTGTTTGTTATGTATGACATGTGTACGTATTTTTTACGTATTGGAAGACATTTTACGTATTTTTTATGTGGTTCATTGCCATAAATAAAGGATCACGTTTACTTTAGGGTTTTATCTACTGCTAATGCATCTGGATTTTATTTCTTCTAATTTATGATAAACGTCTGTATTAAACGTATTAATAAATTAAGAAAACATTTTAGATCTATGTACTTTGTATACTCGTGTTTATTCATCTTAAAAGTGTGAGATCATCTGTTCAGGTGCAACCTAATTAAAACAATCGATATCATAATATCAGTATCAGTTTACAACTGAATATATGCGCATAAGCGCGACAAAAAAGGAAATTCTTTTTTGTTTGTTTTTCATTTCCCCTTTCTTTTCTTGTTTGGCGAGTCGTGCCAGCTTCATTTCTTCTTTTTTCATACACTCTTCTTCCTTCTTCCGCTTGGCTTCCTCCTTCTCTCTCATGATTTCGTCACTGGTGAGCACTCTGAGAAGACAAACCTACGTAGTTTGTATGTACACATACATTTGAATTATACATCCTAACAAACTAACAAGGTTAATTAGACTGAACTGGTTTGTTATTTTCACAGTACACGTTTTTACGTTCAATGAAAAAAAACCAAACAGTTGCACATGTATATAAACTAAAATTATTATTATTCATACTACGATACAATTAACTCTGGAGTGTATATTACTTTTCAAAGGTTATGAAATGCATGTTTATTTACAAGTTGCCTTACATTTTTACTGGTACAAAACACAACAAACCTATGCGACGTCAGTTTTCTTTTTGATGTTTGTGGCTCCGAAAAACGGGCTGGTGACGGAAGCTCGAATAAGTGATCAATTTCCTCATTTGCACCAACAATATACGGCGTCTGAGCGCCATGGATGGGTACAGCATTATTCGGCCGTAGAATGTCCGCGGAAGCCGCTGATTCTGAGAGCAAAGAAGGGACGGCAACATTGGAAAGGAGTCATCAGTGTCGATCTGCACACCGGAATTCATGATGGGCTCCAGAATTGCCGCTGCCGTATGTGCCTCCAGCGTCATGGTCCCATATTCATCTGCCATCGCCAGAACTTCAGAACCGTGTGCCTATAAAACAATATTATATTATATGTTAAGCTCATGCTTATGTATATCATACGGCACATGGATGTATTTATCGCCGAATACTAAAATAAATACTGTATAGTTTTTAAACATATCCGTGTAGGAATATAAGCCTGTTCTAGTTCCAAGTTATGTGGTATGTTCCTGTACACGTAGAATACTTGAATATTCAAAACACATTTATGATTATTCGTAACAGTCACAATTATACCTAATTTAAATCTCCCTCGTCTGCTACTAGCAGTGTCCCGACAGGCGTGCCTGTGACGACGTCACTTGCCGATGTCGCTATCTGGTCGGACGTAGAACTGTTGATTTGTACAGCGCGCTGGTCCTCATTGACACTGGTAGCTTTGTCGAATGCAGACAACGGCATGAACGCACAGGCTGGTATGGCAGACATGGAAGGAGGGTACACTTCACAGGCAGAGAAGCCTTTACTGATGTTTTGCTTTGTAAAGGCCTTCTCATATGCATATTTGAACAGCCCTGGCCAAACCCATTTGCACACCAGGTTGTTTGGAGATACGGACATGAACTCAGTGCACTTCTTGTTGTACTCTTTAGTAAACTGTCCAAACACTGACTTGTCCGATGGGTTCAGCCGCTGCGTCGTATGGGGAGGTAAGGCAAATAGAGTTATATTCTCCGCTTTGGCGCAGTCAATGATGTCGAGCGACTCATGTGAACTATGACTGTCTAGCAAAAGCAGTTGACGCCGCTGTGTTCCAATGTTGGGGATAAAGACGTACTTGAACCACTCAATCCCCAAACTCTCTTCCATCCATCCCTTTGTTTGGAAAGTCAATTTTGTCCCGAAAGGACCCTCCGACACGTTGAAAGCGTTAAGGGCTTTTTATTTTTCCCTTTCACCTCGACCATGGGAGGGATGTCTTGTCCAGCAGCATTAACACAGGCCGTAACCGTAATAGACTCGCGTGAGTTACCGACTCTGACTGGCACATTTCTTGAACCTTTCGCCGCAAGGACGCGTGTTCGTTTGTGCGTCAGCGACACAGACGTCTCGTCCATATTCCACATACAGTTTGGCTTATCGTTCAGATCCAGTGATGCTATCGTTTGTGTTAGGTCGTCGAAGTATTTCTTGGTGATAGTGGGATTGAGCATTCGACTCCTAACAGTCGACAGCGCCACCTGAGCCCTTAAGCTTATTTTATGTCGCTTCAGGAACCCATTAACCCAGTCATCCCCAGGAATGCCGTTCTTGAATGGCGTCTTCAAGCGCATCCTTGTCGCTAATCTTGCCGTTTTGGCCTTCAGCTGCTGTCTGTCTATCCCAAAACCCATCTCTGCAGCTTCCTTTACTTTCAGGCCCAATATCTGCTCTACTTCGGCCGGAAACACGGTCTGTTTGCCCGGCGTGGCGTCGACATTAACTCGATCGTGTAATGAAGATCTCGGGACGTTGAATGCTACCGCCGCTTGCCAAACGCTCATGTTGCCAAGCTGAACTTGAGCAACGGCCTTACTCATATCTTCATTGGCATATTGGCATCTGATGCCTTTCCCCTTTTTGGCATGTCTGAAAAGCGCGCATAAAAACACGATAACTTAATAGTTATAACATACTTCAGAGTGTTGTCTTTGATTTGCGGTTTTCAGTAACTGTGACATCACTTTTGGAAGGAGCCTAACCGTGCAATAATTAGTAGCGTGCGTATAAATTAAATCTATATTTCAATCTACCGCACTGTAAAGATGGTATAAAATAGTTGCAGCATGCTTTTACCTCAACATGTTAAATATTTAACATCGCCCTGCGGGCTCGGTAAATATTTCGTTAAAAGTATGCTACAACTATAACTTATATTAACACAACACAGTAATAGAGGGATCGTTTAGTCATACAACGCGTTGTAATAATTTCGATTATGGGATTCGCCTTGTAGAAAATAAAACACTTATAACGTTGCACAAAACATAAGGCTAACTGCAAAAGTTATAATATATATTACGATCGCAGTGGTGTAATGGGTATGGTGTCCGTCTTGCGATTGGAAAGTCGTGAATTCTATCCCAACTCAGGAAGCGTTCGAATGATCTCTCTCATTCGACACCATGTATTGGTTCTACCCAAACAATGGACTCGAAAGTGTCTCAATAAACCTCAGGCTTTCGACACAATTGAGCTAAAATGAATGGGTTTAAACTAAATGTTATAATGCATTATGTGATCTTACATGTGATGTGCTGTAAATAATGTGTGTATCAAACTGACATTTATGCACCTTTGAATATTTTCCCCCAGGGGTGGAACGGCGGGCATATACGAAACTTAAGACTGAAAGCGATTTCCGACATGCGGGAATTTGACACGCCGAGTGAATCCTAGTGCCGGGGAAATAGACTTTGGTAGTATTTTCGATCCCGGAAATATTGGCCCCCGGACCATTTGATACCCCTATAGCATCTCCCACTGAGGGGATTTAGACAAAAATGCTAGGCTCTATGATGGGGAATTACACCCCTAAAAAATAAAATTTGTCAAATTCCCCTGGGTCAGCCTGCCGCCCCCCCCACCCCCCCCCCCGGGGAAAACATTGATAGGTGCATTACATGTGGTTAATGAACAATAACACGCATGATTTAAGATTTATAATGTTAAATTCTACAGACACAAAGCCACATTAAAGGTGAATGAACGTTATGTTCTTGTGTTTTTTCTTCATTCTACAAGGAGTACATTGTAATTTCATCGGACATTTCCAACAAAGCCTGTCGTTCATTCTCAGTTAAAAATGTTACAATCTTGTCGATAAGAAAAACGTGACTGTCGGCAACAATGACATCTGCAGTGGCAGCCATCTTTGAGCTTTCCCACATAAGCAACTTATTCAAAACAATGTCAGCGACAACACCATATTTCACCACACGCCTTTTCACATGACAATGAAGCTCGAATAGCAAAGGATGATCAAAACACCACTCATGTTGGTATGATATGTCGAGGAGTTTCAATGTTTCGATTTGTTTTTTATTTAACGGTCCTTTTCTTCCAATTTCTCCATTACTCAGGGTAACCGTTATGTTTCTGGAGTTCATCTATTAAAAAAGTATGAAATATAGTTGTATCGTGATATAGGCCTAGGTGTTGTTTTATTTTTCAAAGTTTCAATGTGTTTTTAGCTCAAATAACAAACAAATTCAACAGGTATTGCAATTGCGCAATAAAATTCAATAACTTTAAAACGTACTGTGTTGCGTAAACTTGTCGTTTTAAACTTCGCGCCACTCGGAATTTGGCCAAGGTTGAAGAGTGGACGTCACTCTTAAACAACTCGTATCTTCCAATCGAAATCGCTGATTTATAGTACAACCAATTGGGAATGGTGTTACAGCATACTATGAACACGTACTCATAGAATGTAAACAAGCGCGTACGGTGTAGAAGCAATACCGAGGTTTGAATGAATATTTGACTGTTTGTATTGTCCGATAAACCCCAAGTGTCCGATATAACCAAGGATTACTCAACACATTGTAAAACCTTGTTTCAACAGTTGTGTGGAAGTAATTATTTCACTATTAACGTGTAATAGTAAAATAGTTAATCAAAGAGATGACAGCTTAAACGAACTGTGAACAAGCAAAGGTGGTTGGGCCTAGAGTTCAAAACTGGCACAAAGCCTTCAACTTGTAAAGTGAACGCAACCAACCCCTACCAGCTCCTAAAAATGGCAAGAAAGTGTTCAATCGATAAAAATGCAGTACAAGAATGCTCATACTTTCACGAAAATAGAGGGTGTTTCTTTTCCTAAACAACCGATCACCAGTTCAGTACAAAAAATTGCCTTAACTAATTGCAAAGATGCCATCGGAGAGTCAAGTTGCTATCAGGGGATACATTGAGGTTGAAAACTCCATTGACATGTGTGATGCAAAACCTGTAAACCAGAAAATACACAGAACATCAACATGCTTTGCTGGAGAAAAAGAGGATGGCCTTAATATGTACGAAGCTGGTTTTGCAGTCCAGCCTGATTTGGTAGTTTTGTCTTATTGTGTAGACTCGTCTGTGTGTTTGTGTTTGTTTGTGGTTTTTAAGTCTCGCCTTGTCTTGTAGTCTCGCCTTGTTTTGTAGTATCGCCTAGTTTTGCCAACTCGTCTGTTTTTAGCACACCTGAGCATGACGTGCCCCGTAAGCTATTGGTAAACGCGACCTCTCCTGCGTCGTCCGTCGTCAAGTGTCCGTCATCTGTATGCCGTCAACATTTTGTTTTCACGAGAGAGACTTCAATTTTTATCCAATCTTAACCAAACTTGCACAGTTTGTGTATGACAAGTATGACTATACAGTCTTGGACGAGATTGTTTTGGGGCAAATCACACCAGTAACACTAGAGTTATTGCCCCTTTTTCATGCAAAAAATTGCAAAAATGCCTTTTACCAACATATACACTTTATTTTTCATCCAAACTTGACTAAACTTTCACAGTTTGTGTATGACCATTAGACCTCAGCATACGCCAAATATGGGCCAGATTATTTTACAAACACCGGAGTTATTGCCCTTTGTTCGTGAAAAAATACACCAAAATTGACAATATTCAGGATAGAGACTTTACTTTTCATCCAATCTTCACCATATATAACCATAAGATTACAGGTAATGTCGAATATATGCAAGATCGGGACGGAAACACTGGAGTTATGCAAAAAAGAACATTGTTCAGGATAGAGACTTCATTTCTCTTCAAGTCTTCACCAATATTGCACAGTTTGTCTATAACTACAAGATTACAGGTGAAGTCGAATATAAGTAAGATCGGACCAGAAACCCCAAAATTATTGCCCCTTATGAGCGGAAAAAAAATCATCCATATTCTTTTAGCGATTTGCTTGCACACGCGATTTTTTATTCAATATTGACCAAACTTACACAGCTTCTGTACGACCATAAAATCTTATTTGGGATTCAATGGTTATGGGGCAGATTAAACCAGGCAAACTAGAGTTATTGCCCCTTATTCATTTGAAAAAAATGCAGAATGTCTTTTTCTAAACAACTGACTTCATTTTCATCCAATCTTGACCAAACTTCTACAGTTAATGTATGACCTTAGATCTCAGAAAAAGTCAAAACTGGGCTTGATCGTGACAAAAAACACCAGAATACCCCTTGTTACTCCTTGTTTTGAAAAAAAGCAAAACATGGACTTTATGCGGGAAAGAGACTTATTGTTCATCCAATCTTAACCAAACTTCCACAGTTGGTTAATGACCATATGGTCCGAGTCAAATGCAAACATTGGTCAGATTAGACCACAAACACCATAGTTATAGCCTTGTCTTTGTTCAAGCAAATGCACACATTTACTTTATGCATTATTGCGTTTTCATTTTTTCATTTAGCGTTGATTACAACCGGTGAACAGGCATGCATTGTTACCGTTTTTGTCATGCAAAACGAGTGACTTTATTGACCTTGGTAACAAACCTGGTCCTATCAAAGAGTTTTGCATTTACACTTCAGAGCCAATTAAAGCGGATATAATTTGATTTTCAACAATTACAAACCTTGCATGCAGTTATACGCACATGGAACGTTGATGGCTTCAGAGCCTGCATTAACGTCATTTATCATCATTGGACAGAACAATATCAAAAAAGGCATAACTTGACTTTTTGGCACAGCCATCGCTATTATTACATTACAACTATAGTTCTCCAAGACTGCTTGCGACAAGACATTAAAATCTACTGTTTCTTTATTTTCCAGGATTGTCTCTGACTTGGTGAAAGGGGGTCAGAAAAGAATATCAAAAAAACATATCAGAATTATGGTGGCATAGAACTGCCATACGATAACCACTTTAGGTTCGCGAAAATATTCGTGTTAACTATTTTGCGTTCGCGAACAAGTTCATGCTAAGACTTATTTATTATGATATTTATCTGGATATTAAGATAGCGTTTGCGAATATTTTTCTGCAATATATTGTATTATTATACTTAATGCCCTTTAAGTGCACAGAACTGACATTAGATGCATTTTCTTGGGGTTGCGAGGTTTTCCGAATTATCTTACTAACACGAATGTTATCATTATAATTATGTTACAACGCGAATCTTAACTAGTTAATATTCGTGTTACCGAGTAATTTGTGCCCGGGGTCTTGCGCATGATCTTACTAAACAAATATCATGATAATTATCTGACAACGCAATTTTTAACTAGAGAATATTCGTGTTACCACTTAATACGGCGCGATGTCTTCATTATCTTGCTAACACCAATATTATCATGATAATTATCTCATGATAATTTTCTGACAACGCGAATCTAAACTAGATAATATTTGAGTTACCACTTAATGCGGCGCGATGTCTTCATTATCTTACTAACACGAATATTATCATGATAATTATCTCATGATAATTATCTGACAGAGCGAATCTTAACAATATAATATTTGTGTTACCACTTAATTTGTGCGTAAGGTCTTCCGCATTATTTTACTTACACGAATATTATTATGATAATTATCTTACAATGCGAATCTTAACTAGATAATATTCGTGTTACCACTTTATTCGGCGCGATGTCTTCCGCATTATCTTACTTCCACAAATATTATCGTGATAATTATCTGACAACGCAAATCTTAACTAGATCATATTTGTGCTACCACTTAATTCGACGCGAGGTCTTCGTTATCTTACTTATACGATTATTATCATGATAATTTTCTGACAACGCGAATCTTAACTAGAGAATATTCGTGTTACCACTTAATTTGTGCGCGAGGTCTTCCGCAGTATGTTACTAACACAAATATTATTATGATAATTATCTGACATCTAGAATCTTAACTAGATAATATTCGTGTAACCACTTAATTTGTGCGCGAGGTCTTCCGCAGTATCTTACTAACAAAAATATTATCATGATAGTTATCTGACATCTACCACTTAATTTGTGCACGAGGTCTTCCGCATTGTCTTACTAACGCGAATATTATCACGAGCATTATCTTACAACGCAAATCTTAACATATGGAACGCCTCAGCTGTCTTATGCCAACTGTTTATATTATGTCATGTATTTTCTTTATTATGATGAGTGGTTTCGGTATTATGATGTGTACCTTCTTTATTATGATGTGTGAATTCTTTATTTTGCCTTGTGGTCCCTACATTATGACGTGTGCTTTCTTTTTTATGACAAGTGGTTTCTTTATTATGATATGTGCATTATTTATTATGACTAGTGGGTTCTTTATTTTGATAAGTACTTTCTTTATTATGATGTGTACCTTCTTTATTATGATGAGTGCTTTCTTTATTTTGATGTGTACATTTTCTATTATGATGAGTGCTTTCTTTATTACGATGTGTACCTTCTATATTATGATGAGTGCTTTCTTTAGTATGATGTGTGGTATTGTTATTATGATGTGTACCTTCTTTGTTATGATGTGTGCATTCTTTATTATCACGAGTGATTGTATTATTGTGACTAGTGGTTTCTTTATTATGATGTGTTAGTTCTTTATTATGATGAGTGGTTCCGTCAGTATGATATGTTTTGTCGTTATTATGTTAAGTGGTTTTATTATTATGATGCGTGTTTTCCTATGTATGACGAGTCGTTTTCTTATTATGATTTGTGCTTTCTTTACATTGATATGTGGTTTCATTACTAGTATTATGGTGTGTAGTTTCTTTATTACGATTTGTGCATTGTTTATAATGACTAGTGGTTTCTTTACTACATTGTGTGCATTTTTTATTATGACAAGTGGGTGCTTTATGCCGATATGTGCCTTCTTCGTTATGGGTAGTGGTCTCGTAATTATTTCGTGTGTCTTCCTTATCATGACTGGTAGTTTCTTCTTTACGATATGTGCTTTGTTCATTATGATGTGTGCTTTCCTTGTTACGATTAGTTGTTTCTTCTTTATGGTATGTGGTTTCTTTTTTATGTTGTGTGCATTCTTTATTATGACTAGTGGTGTTTTTATTATGATGTGTAGCTCCCTCATTACGTTAAGAAGTTTCTTTTTTATGATATGTGGTATCTTTATTATGTTGTGTGCGTTCTTTATTATTACTTGTGGCTCCCTTATTGTGACTTGTGCTTTCTTTATTATGACTTGTGCTTTCTTTATTATGATGTGTACTTTCATTATTATGATGAGTGCATTCTTTATTATGATAAGTGGAATCTTTAATATGATGTGTGCAGTCTGTATTTCTGCTTGTGGTTCATGTGTTATGATGTGTGCTTTCTTTATAATGGGAAGTGGATTTTTTATTGTGATGTGTGCATTCTTTATTATGACTAGCAGTTTCATTATTATGATGGGTGCATTCCTTATTATGACTAGTAGTTTCATTATTATGATGGGTGCATTCCTTATTATGATTAGTAGTTTCATTATTATGATGGGTGCATTCTTTGTTATGACTAGTAGTTTTATTATTATGATGTGTGCATTCCTTATTATGATTAGTAGTTTCATTATTATGATGGGTGCATTCGTTATTATGATGAGTAGTTTCATTATTATGATGGGTGCATTCCTTATTATCACTTGTAGTTTCATTATGATGATGTGTGCATTCCTTATTTTGACTAGTAGCTTAATTATTATGATGGGTGCATTCCTTATTATGACTAGTAGCTTAATTATTATGATGGGTGCATTCCTTACTATGACTAGTAGTTTGATTATGATGATGAGTGCATTCCTTATTATGACTAGTAGCGTAATTAATCACGAGCGACACCAAATTCCGACGGACGGAATGAAAGCCAATCTACTTTGGGGTTGGATCATAAATTATGATACTGGGTGTAAAAAAAACATGAACTAGATCTATTTAAGTAGATTTCCGTGTGTATAGTAGCCAGGCACATGTTCACGCACGCATGATATATATGTACTTATGATCCAGCTATGGGACATAAACACAACATTTCATGATAACAATGTTGTTGGTGGTGATGATGATGAAGCAGATGATGATGGTGGTGATGATGACGACTGATCACAAGAAAACCACAAGCAACATGGTAAAGTGTTTGAACTTAACGCTCAAAGGATAACACTCCATCGACCCCGATCCCCTCCCCGCAACCCGACTGGTGAGCCGCACCTATTTCTTTGTGGTCCCCACCCAAACACGGCATGTTGTATACATGCATTTCATACCACAGACTCGATAATATTTCGTTATTAGCTCTACTCACTTCTTTACTCACTTGTGTTTTGTGATTTATATGATATATTTTGTGTATATTGTTGTTTATTTCGTTTTGTACACCATCGTTATGTCGAGTGCTTTTAGCGCTTCGTCGTGTGCTTATTACGTTTCGTTCTGTGCTAACGGCTTTTCGTTATGTGCCTACTTTATTATGATGACTACGAGACCATTTACATGGTTGATGTTTTATCTAATCACCGTTAAGCGTTGAATGACGTAAGCACCACATGCACAATGGCGGCGAATGTTTTAAAAGAGATCGGTTTATCAGAATTAATAACTAGATTTAAAGAACAGAAAATTGATTCAATAGAAATGTGCTGTTGTTTAAACGATAGTGATCTGTCAAGACTGGGATTGGAAACAATCGGCGAAAGAATTAGATTTCGCGAAGGATGCGACCGTGCTCGACATGCACTGCAAACTGCGGCCTCCAGTACGGCAGTAGTGGTGCCTGTGGAGAGTTATCTGGTACGTATCAATGAACAATAAACATTGTTTAATAAAAGTTTATTCCATTAAAAACACATTAATGTAACCTTAATTCGTCAAATTGAAACTAGAGCGGTCTCGGGTATATTCGAACGCTTAAGCTATTTTTAGCAAAATTAATTTTACAAACTCTTTTATCTGGTTATAACTAATTTGTTTTGGATGGAAAATCATCTGGCCATGGCTTATGCATATGTAAAATAACTATGCATTCTGTTTATTGCTATTTTTAATATCCTTGAATGTATAAAACTCGGACACGAAATAAGATTGTCGGTTATTTCTGAACCGCTTCTCGGGTATTTTGGGACATCAAACAACATCAAGAATAACATGGAAAATCAATGTTGGGAATTTAAGAAACCTTTCAAGTATAAGCAAAACATTAAAGTACCGGTATCTACGATAATTTGATATTTTTATGCAATCCATTAAATAATTACTACTGCAGTAGTGTATTTAGAACTCATTATGCATTAAAGTTTTGAATTATATATATGCAATAAATGATATCAATGAGTTTTCAAACTGGTTCGAATCTAGTCTAAGATCAATGAACCTCTGGACGAAAATTGTCATTAGTCATGAACGCCGTATGTATGCTACTAATTTACATGTTAAAAAAGGTCAACTTATAAATATTTCAACGAAATGAAAGCCTGTTGCAACGATATAGCCTTGCTGCTGACCATATCCACAGCATGGCTAAGCGTCTCATCTCTGTAATTGCGATACGACTAAGCGCCGAAATGTCGACTCATTATGAGATTTGGAAATAAAATTAATAAATATGTTTGTAGTGTTACTGTATTGTAAATATTACAGGCCTTTTTCTACTGCTCTCACCGGTCCGATAGTCGGACCCGTTCCCAATGCCAAATATGCATATTTTTCCCCAATTCTGACTTAAAAATTCCCAATTGTAAAAAAAGTGTAGTTTTGTTTTCTCAAAAGTGCAAGTAAAAATACGACTTTTCAAAGTTTTACAGCCGATTTTCAGACTGACGGTACATTTGGATATCCTCTAATTTAACTGTTGTTTACAAGGGAGAGCACTCTTGTGCCCGATTTTCAGAAAAATTGTACATGTTGCATTCAATGTAAATTTAAAGTTACTTGTCGATTGGTCGTTGTAATTAAATAAGAACAGCGCCCCATGCGCGCACATTGCATTACATGATTTACGCATGTTCAGCGGGAATACCCCCGTCTTGATTTGACGTCAAATAAAAACATATCCCACAATTCACTTTATGACGTCACGCGGTCACGCGCACGGTGTACCTGCGTGTTTACTTCCGAATGGCGAATGTTTGTGTTTATGAAATTCTTAAACGCATTTAACGTCATTTTTGGCCAGAATTGCTGTTTAAAATGTAAGTCGTTTGTTTTTATTGTGCATAACAGAATGAAGTAAAATATTGTTTTTTGGTCGTAATGCCACGAGGTCAAATGTCCCTACAATTTTCATGAAATGTCCCGATTTTGACCTGAACATTTATGGCATGTATGAAACAAAATAATGAATTGAACCGCCTCATAACTTGTCAAGAGTTATGATAAAATATTTAATATTTAACCATTTGGGTGTGTCAGATAAAGAATGGATTTAAATATAAGTAGGTAAAGATTTCTGTGCAAATTGACACATATTTCCGCGACATATGTAATGTTGTACTTAACTATTACACGGTATTTCATTAAAGCTATATCATGTACATCATTGTAAAGTCTATTAAAGGTCGTCAGATTTTGTATTGAGTTAAATGTCTTTATAGAATGTATAGAAATATAATATTATACACATTACACAAACATAATGAAAATGAGATGGAATACTACAAACTGAGGGTTGCATACCTGGGTTATGTATTTATCACAATTGTGAGTGAAATTAAAGTAATTTTTGCTGTTAAATTGACATTTATTGGATTCAGACTCTAAATTTCATTCTTATACTTGTTATGATTTAGCGAAAAGAATTTTTATGAATTTTGACAATTTTACGTCGTGAATTTCCCAATTTAACCCAGGTACTTTTTCCCAAAATGGTCAGAAACAGGCCTGTATTTATTTGTTTATCAATCATACTTTTAATAAATAATATATTATGAGGCGCGTCTCTGGAAACCAGGGCTCAATGCTGCGCGTATGCATTGTCCGAAATTAGTCTGTGCAGTTTACACAGGCTAATCAGGGACGACACTTTCCATGTTATTTAATTTACGGTTTCTGTGAAGTGTCTTCTAAACATATTTCCACCCCATCCTTGATTAGCCTACAAATCCGAGGATCGCAGTTTGATTGATTCTAAGGCTCGGCACCATGTGTGGGGTTTGGTCATGAAATTATTTCTTCTAAGGCCAGTCTCCCCATACATTGAGTCAATTAGGGCAGTTATCAAACCATTATATAAACTGAAATTTAATATTGATTGAGCAGCTAACATGATATTCTTACTTTTATCCAATACATTTATAATTAAGTAGATTAATAAAATATAGAGATTTTTTTTTAACGATTGAATGGGACTTCATATTAAGTACATTTTCGGTGAGTTTTTTCGCCTAATGGATAAAGAAAACATGGATCAAAAATTACCCGACACATTAAAAATGTTGTTGGTTAATTTCGGACAATAAATATTGTATGAATCAATGAGGGTTTTATTTAGCAGACGCATGCATACAAAAGTACACATTTTAATTATTCATAATTTTTAATCGATTCACCATAATCCGGCTAGTTTTTGTTTTATGACTTTAACGGTCATTTTCTGCATACGTAATGTCAAGCTAGTCTTTGGTAATTTTTAGAAATATATTTTTAAACACGGAAAATCCAGTACTCACCAGAAATAGCAGACGCTTCCTGAGACACTTGAAACTGGCAAATGACTTGAATTTTTACGTTGGACAGCTTATTTAAGTTATTAAGAGGTAACAAAACAGTATTAAAAGATCGTTAGAAAATACCTGACGGTACACAAATACCCGACACCGCTCTACATCTTGTGGATATCATGGTAAGATAATCCAGCAAACTCGGTTTTTATTTAATTTTGAAATAACTAACAGTGACAGACAATGGCCAACTTCCAAGCATAATAGTAAAATGATATAAATCAATGTTCAATAATTTTAAAGACTTGATCCATCGATAGCATAACTTATACATAGATCTATAAGTTGCAGAAATCAAGGCTGGTAATTAATGGATGCCCGTTTTCCCGGGGCTAGTAAATTTTGGCCCAGGAAAGTCAATTTCAAAAGTTGGTAGTCCGTCTTGGCAACTACTTTTTGTAAAGCTTTAAACAATTTTCCACAAATTTTCTGTGAATGTATGTCTATAAAAGTCAACGGCATTGAAAGATGATTCAGACTGATAAAACTGCCAAATGCATTGAAATTGCATCATGCCATTGTGGAATAACCCTTTTACTGTTATAACATATAACTTTATTTTGCTTGAAATATGTAAAATATACACATGTACTAAGTTCTAGGCTTGTCACCTTTCAACCAGGCAACAAAAATACTAAGAATGGTTGCCCATCTGGGTAAGATACCACCACCACCAGAATCATTATTTTATTCAATTTATAAGTTGGTCTTACACTTCTCACTGGCAATTATTAAAACACAGCCATGAGAAACATTAGTCACCACCCCCTGCAGCATTATTATTTTGGTAAAAAAGTTGGTCTTACACTTCTGTCTAACAAGTATTATTGCTTAGCCATGGTAAATATATTAGACACCACCACCATCAACACCATTATTTTAGTCAATAATTTGGCCGTATCCACAAAGCACCTAAGGAAGATTTTTACCTAAGGTTAAATATATTTTTGTAGGTTTCTGCGTTTTTCCCTAAGATTTGTTTTATATTTCCTTAATTATTATCCACAAACGATTTAACCTAAGTTTTTTTTCTTAAGAACGGTATTTTCCCCTCAACTTTTAAGGAATCTCCGAAGGTCCCTTAACTTTTAAGGAAAATTCTAAACATGGCGTCTATTTGAAGGCGACATCGTATATAGAAGCATTATATTTGAAATCCTCGTCAAAATCGGTAAGTGTATTTTGTTTTTTGTATAACTGTGTGGTAAAGCCAACAATGTAATTGTTTTTACCCATATGTTGCAGTTGAAAGCGTTTAGTAATAGAGACAGGAAGTTGTATTGTTTACATCCGTTTGTGTTGATATGGTAAAATATTTCAGAAATGATCATGTATTACATAACCAATAAAGTACATTTTCGTAAAGTACATGCCAGCTGTCACATTTACGTAAGAGACGCATCAACCTGCATACATTTGGTTATTGTTAAATCGTTATATTTTACAAGATCGACTACTTAATCCAAGTAATTTCACAAAACAAGTCTAATGGCAATGCAGCAACATAGCGTTTCAGTGAAATCTAGCCAAACTTCCGCCCAAACGTTAAAAATATATTTATTCAAACTTATTGAACGTTTCTTTTTGGTTCGGGATATATTCATGAAACGGACACAGAAAGACAACATTGAAATATTTGAATACATAATAGTTATATGGATATGTTCTTCCCAATGCTTGATTGTCTTGAATGCTTGTTGGGCCAAATTTGTATCACATTGAGCTGTGTTGTCAGACAATATGAGTATGTTTTTTGCCTTGCAAGATAATGAACATCCGTAGTGACTTGAATAGGATGCCTGCACCGTGTACATCAAATTAAGGTAATTGTTTCTATGTTCTTTTAATTGCATACACTCCAATATAAATGGAATTGTTTTGGTTGATTATTTTGTAGGAAAATGGCCGGCAGGGAATATCGAGAAAGGCTTGATTACATGGAACTGCCCAATAATGAGATGCAAACACGATACAGGGTGAATCAAGCCACACTGGATTATCTAATTCATGAGTTGGACGCCATGTTGAGTCCAAGGACTGGGAGGAGTAAAAGCTTATAAACTGGGTACAAATTGTTAATCACTTTAAGATACCTCGCAACTGGTGTTATTCAACTTAACACTGGTGATCTCCATAATGTTGCTCAATCCAGTGTCTCCAGAGCGATAACCCAGACTCTTGATGCGTTAAATTCTCCAGATGATGTTAGTCAGCTCATTAAGTTTCCAACCACCCCCGAGGCGATGAACAACAATAAACAGGGATTTTGTCACATTGCAAGGTAATTAATAATAAGTCAAACTGATGTAATAAGGTTTACATTTTTCTTTAACATTTATTTAAAAATATTATTTTTGGTGTCAGTGTGACACCTACTGAAAGCATATTCGGGGGCATATCACCTTATTTTGACATCACTTGTAATTTGTATATTTATTGCTAACTTATGTCAACATATTTAATGTGTAACATGTTAGTAGCAGTTGCCATTCATGGAAATATATTTTTCATCTGTAATACTTGTATGGTAATTAATTTACTTGTTTAACCATGTATTTCTAATCAGATTCCCAAATGTGATTGGTGTGATTGATGGTACACAGATCCAGGTTCAGGCACCATCTGTTGATGAGCCTATGTACGTGAACAGGATGGGATACCATTCCATCAACACACAGGTACTGTTGTCTGGATGCAATATTCTAATTTAAGTAATATAATGAAATAAGCAATAAATAAAATAGTCTATTAAATTTTATTACTTCATTTAAACCTATTTATTTAGGCTCGATTGCATCGAAAGCCTTTGTCTCATTGACACACTCTCTATTCCATTTACTGGGAAGAACAATTACTAGGTGTCCTTGGAAATATTCTGAGAATGATCCCTGAGCATGGATTGAACCTGGGACCTCCCCGTCCTAATGCGGACACCATATCCATTACACCGTTGCGACATTTTATTGTATTACTTAAGGCTCTATTAACTGACACTTAATGGATGATATACATACATACATACATACATACAACAAACTTTGGGTATGATTTTTAAAGGCATTGATCAGGCATTGAATCTGTCAACATATTCAGGTTGTGTTTGATCATAATGATATGATCATGGACGTTGTGGCATGATGGCCGGGCAGCACGCATGATAGCCGCATTCTGCGAGGAAGTGGGCTGTGGCAACTTTTTGAGCGAAACCTATTGCCAGCTGGCGACCACTATTTACTTGGAGATAGTGGTTACCCATGTAAACGGTGGCTGTTGACCCCTTATTTAAGGCCCGCGAACAACTCGCAGGAGCGTTTTAACAGGTCAACGTGTAATTGTGGAATATATTAAGTTTGTAATGTATATTACCATTCAAAATTTAACCGACATTGTGTAAATTAAAAATATCTACAACTTTATAACAGGTAAATAGCATACATTGAATTTATTTACATAATAAAATTTTTAATATAACCAAATGTTGTCAACATTTAAAAAAATAAAATATCAATTTCAACAATAAATTGTTTTCATTGTTACTTCTGCAAAGTATATACAATCATATTCAGTCACTAATAATGACTACTGTAATAATTGTATGAACATGTCCAGAATCATAATGTTAAAATGTCAACCGATGCAGGGCTCGCAAGTCAACCAGAAGCAAAGTCGAACGAGGCATTGGGCAGTTAAAACGAAGGTGGGGAATACTGCACGGAGAAGTTAGACTTAAACTGATATGTGGACAACTTTTTTTATATACTGCTTATAAAGCACATAAAAAAAATTGGCAAAAATGGTTGTTACATATTATGGTAGTAATGTATGTCATGTTTCTGTAACATTTCATTATTTATTTCAATTTATATGTTTAAAATGTTGTAGAAAACTAATGCAACAATCTAACAATAACAATTTTTATATTATTTTTCATGGTTTAGTTTAGCTGGCGCTCATAGAATTTGATCTGTAACTCCAGTTTTCTTTTCTTCAAACTCCTCATCTCACTGTCATTACACCAGCAACAGTGTGTTAGTGTAGAACTGAAAAAATATGTACCACATTTGTTTGATACACTGAAATGGTCCAAACCTAATACTTCGAAGAAAATTTTCGTAACTGTATACGTTTGAGTTGTGAAAATAATTAAATAGATGCATTGTCTCACCTTACTTTAAGATATTTCATATATTACATGCAGCGCAGTAATGCCATACATTTCAACAAAGTTATTGTGCTGTGTTTTTGTATCTGATTTCAAAATGTTTTTATTTTCAGAATACCTCTGTTCTGTACAAGTTCTTGTTGTTGGACATGACAAGTCTCTGAAAAAATGTTAAATAATTATGTCACCTACATTAACTATGAACTGTCTTATTAACAGATTTTTGTATTTATAAAAAAATATTGTTAAATACATGGAATGCAAGAATCAATCATATTCAAAAAAAAATAAAAACAAATGTTTTATAGTTTTTAACATTTAAATATGTGACAATGATTTCGGGAAAATGTAAATTTGCTTACCATTATCTGTGCATATGTAGCAATTTTTGTTTAAAGTTGCTGTAACAAATACAGATGCATGTAAACATTCAATGTGTCTTTCTTTTTATAATATTTTTGTATTATACCTTCTAGAGGGTGCAAGTGGCATGAGGTCCAAAATGTTGATGACAGCTTCATCGCAGGCTGTTGTTCTACAACAACAAGAAAGTTAACCTCTGATACAATATACACTGAAAAGGACATTGTAAAAACGATAAGTAATTTTTTTTACATTAATTGTAAATAAAAAAAAATATTGTTACATTTAATTTTAAATCAAAGTAATGCATTTACAAAAAAATAACAAAAAATACAAACTGACCTTATTACAGAATTAATAATTAAGACAATAACAATGACCCATTTTTTTAAATTTAGACTAAGAATGGTAATCACCTGTCTTCATAATCACAGTGGTCAAGTTGCTGATTACTGAAGGTATAATAACATCATGGATTTATATACGATATATCTTTAAAACTCAACGATATTGTTGAAATCAATTATTGATTTGTTGGGAAATAATTATTTATTTTGTATTTTTTATTACCTGTTTTATTATTATGTTATTTATCATACAATACAATTGGAATAAATTGTTAATGCAAGATTTTGATCAATACTTTAAGAAAAGGATGTTTTTAATATTACTGGATAAGTGAAGTCAGCGTGGAGTCGTAGGCTGCTCCAGCTGCCCCCACCACCGACACACTTTCTTTTCCGATGCAAGCCATTACAGCTTCAGTTAGAACCGACAGTTTCTGGCCGGTTGGTCCTCGTCCTAGGGATTGTATATATCAATAACCACACCTATATAATAATTCCATACATTAAACACATATCAAATTTAAAAATAAATATTTCAGAATCATGAGATTTTTGTGTATTGATGGAATAACATGTAATTATGTATTGATGGAATAACATGTAATTAAACAACTTCTTATCAGAAATAAATATTTTTGTATCAATGTCCATTGTTTCATAATTCTTTATTTTTACTGATAAGTGTATGGCGCCCATCAAAATGAATGAGAAAAATTAGATTTATTTCATTTAAAACGGGTATGTCATTCAAAATATTGCAGTTATCTGGCTTTTTTTTTTCAAAAACAATAGCGCCAAGTTATTTGCTTTATGCATATTACAGTGAAGTAAAATCCCATGTTAAAAACTTCATGTACCTGTCAAAGACAGGCCTCTTTGATAGTCCATGTATATGTTCCTATGTTTGGTCTGCAGATTCTCCCATTTCTTTTGGAGGACTGCTGCCTCCCTTCGATAATGTGCACTTGCATTGTATTTGTCGGCAACAGTCCCCCAAAGAGATTTCTTGGTTGCTGAGTTAATGCCTGTTATTTAAAAAAAAAAAGAATTACAATAACGGTTATACCACATAGTTATAAATGTTAATTTAGTATGTACATTATACGGTAACAACAGAGTAACATACTCTACGGAAACACATGTTGTAACTTTTATATCTACGGTATAACGGTATACAGATGATTTAACAGTTCAATTTGATTAAAAAAAATTTGGCATCAGACACAATAATTTCCATGCTCAACCCTCAATATGAATGTCAAACAATCGTGCTGATAAATAACAATCATTTACATAACATTATGCAAAATCAACTAATATCAACACCAATGCTTGCCCAATTATTATTATTATTTTCGGATTAGTTCATGATAGATTGGGCATTTCAAACTTATGCTTATGTCCGATTTGAACAAACATTGACTCAAAACATTTAGGAAGACGATGCTCACGTTCATCAACAAATAATGTATAATGAAATAACATTAGTTATGATACGTACGACTAGAAAATCAGTGTTTGTCAACGTTGTGAAAAGTTAGCGGTACATCGCGGAAGTCCGGCTGTACCTCTTGCATGATTTCACGCAACAACAAACACTCTTGCTGTGTGAAATTTGGCGATCGTTTACTGGTAGTTGTTTCCATCTTGACAGTTTTGACAGATGTAGTCCGCTTCAAACATCCGGTTTCACTTTGGTGCTATTTTAAGATACACAAAAACCCAAACGCCGACCGTGGGAATGACAAATATAACATGTCATTTGATGCTAATTAAATTCACAAGTATCAAATGCATATAATAGAAGTAATCCCCATTATTCGTTCCAAATATTTCCTTCGTTTGAATTGAATACGTTGATAAACATTAAAGCAACTCATCATAACGAATCTTTAGCAAACATTATCCGCCATTTTGGTGCGTCTACAAATCTCGAGATATGTGTAGTGACGTCATCGAAATGCTATTTTTATACACAGGGAATCTCCGACAGAGCTTGACAACGGACTTAAATATTCCCTTAGGCGATTTTTTTTTACTTAGGGAAAAATAAACATAAGAAAACAACTTTCCTAACATTTTTCCTAAGGTGTTTTGTGGATAAAGATTTAAGGGAAAATCTTGCCTTAGGAATATTTTCTTACTTAAGTAAAACACACTGAAATTTACTAAGGAGGTTCGTGGATACGGCCCCAGTCCTGCAACAAACAATCCAAAGGATGTTTGGTCATGACTGTGTTGTCGATTACATTTCTTGTATGTTCCTGTATGTGGCTGTTTGTGTCCATTCTTCTGCCAGCAGTTCTAGACAGTAAAGACATGTTTGATAGACTTAGTCATGTGACTTCCTGTTTCACTATGGAAATGCCAGTGTCACAGATGCTATAACAAAACAAACTACGTGTATTTAAAAGTTACATTTCACAAAATTCGGCAATTATATATATTTATAATGTAAAAAAACTATGATTAAAACTTATAAATTAAAATGTGGTGTTAAAATGTATAAGACATACGTCGGTAAGAATAATTATTGAAATTATGCAAATTGCAATAATGGTGGAAAGAGGTCGCACTGACTTTGATGATTGCATGTTCAATACTGTCCATTTAACTGAAGATATTACAAACAAAACAAATTACTAACAAAACATTAGTAATTAGTGATTGAAAGTTAGTGTAATCAATGTCAGTTTAAAAAGGTAATATGTCAAGGTGGAAGTGGAATATATTCAGCCCGTACTTTGATATTATTAACTGTGATACGTTTGTTTGTTATGTGAACTATTAGGAAATCCTCCAACAACAAAATTCCATGGTGCATTTTTATTTTGTAACTTGAGTTGATATAGATAATTGTAAACACAGTATAAATTGGAAAATTGCTATGCAAGTTAGATCTACAATAATTTACAAAAGTATCGAAGTAGTAAACTCCAAATAAAAGTTAATTGCATTAACATATTTGATAAAATTGTGTTGTTTCAACATCGGTATATATTTCCAAAATTGCACAGATTAATTATTGTAAAAGCACAATAAAATGCTACCAAACAACTTGTTGCTGCTTGTCTATTCATCCACTATCGCAAGCAGCCCTGTGTTCATAAAATAAAGTATACATGTTATATTCATAATGAATAGTATATCCGTCGACAATTATAAACTTTACAAATGTGTTCGCACAATAATCATGCATATTCACTAAAGGAGTGAGTGCCTATTAAAACAAGTAGGTCAAAGTATGTTCCTATGGACGTCTTAAATAATGGGTGGCAAAACCTGCAAAGATTGTCGCAGCTGATTGCACATCATTCATGTTCACACATGGGTCTCTATTTTATTGAATATTAGTAGGCTAAATCAAATGATACATAGTATTCAGAACAGATACACTACAGCATCTCCAAACTCATGCACTCGTTCAGTATTTTGTTATGTGATGTACATCACTAATATATACATTGAACAGATTTGTAATCTTCTTCGTGGTAACAACCACAACGAGCACACTGTTCTTGTACAAAATGCCATAAAATAACAAACGAAACGTGATTAAGAAAAGCTAAATTAAATATTCTTCTAACAAGTAACAAGTTACGTATCAAAATTCACCTTTAAACTCATAATTTCAAGCACTCTATATAATTACTAATGTACAATTGTAAATGAATATAAACCATTCCCCAAAACTATGATCTTGGATTGTATCTTTATTATTTCAAAAATGCATTAAGTTTGGTTCGCGGCGCTTAAAACATAAATCTGAATTTAATTCACCTACTTTTCAATAACAAATGATGTTAAATTGATAAGAGCATCCGTATACATGATAAATACTGCACAGGCATAAAATCGGAGTACGTGATATACGCAACAAAATGTCACACGAAAAGGATGCATTTGGATGAAACAAAGAAGTTCATTTATATTTACGATACACGTTCGATGCTGACCTTTTACTTTTCTATAATTTTGTAGTTTTGGAATGGAAAATATACTTTATAAAGGAAAATTTTATAACATATACTTAAAATTAATTATAAGACTTTGTATTTTTAGATCTACAAAATAGTTATGGAATTATAACTAAAACTGAGAATAATAAAGTCAGAAACCTAAAATGATTTACCAGTATTTTGTTTAAAGCATTCTTTAAACATCAATTAACAACACAATGTTAGGAGGGTTTATTTTCAAGGGACAAACAAAATCCTATCATAAAGGTTTATTTTCCATAATTAACACACGTCACAGTTTCTGGTAGTCTCCCTGGTACTTCCTCCTCTCCCCCAGGCGGTTATAGCCCTCGTAGTTGATGCCAGGGATCTGTTCAAACTTCACTGGGTCCAGCTCACTCAGCTTGATGGCGGTGGCCTTTAGGGCCTTTGATTTGAAAGTGTGAATAAAGTCTTCAGTAAGACCATTCGAAGTACTAACAATGTTGGCGCTAAAAGGTAATTGTCACAATTTGTTCCATTTTGCGAAAAATCATTTCCCTTTAAATTATACTATAATTCAATATATCAGCGTCCATTTCGCCATTATTAAAAATGCATAGTTTAAGTACATATGTTTCCAATAGAATATCATATAATTTTACATGTTTATAATTGTAACCGGCGTTTTATTTCAAGTGATTACTACGTAGCAATGCACTTGGGAGATGCCCGCTAGGTCTTTCTACAAATGTCAATTAAACGCAAAACTACTCTGCAAGTTATCCAATTAATGCACGTAGATATCACGTAGGAAACAGGTTAACAAATTCACACAAATGAGCACGTGGTATTGTTATATTAATGGAAATTCATGCGTTTCAATAGCTGGGGAGGAGTTTTTACCTATATGTGGCAAAATCTGGAAAGGTCTGTTCTTTCCTAAGCGGTCTATTTTCGTGTAAAACTGTCCAGCCAGTAGATTGTAGTGTTTGCCTTAAAAACTGTCCTGGTATGTTTCAAGAAAAAAAGTCACTGCTTAGTTAATATCTCAGCAAGAAAATAAGATAAACTCCAGAGAGCATTCCTTACTTATAAACATTACACGTAAGTGCAACCTTTAAAAGTAGTATCGTTTTTATAAACTTAACTTACGTTTTTCTTTTTTGTCACGTAAACTAACGCTTGCTCTTATATAGGCATGCGTAAGTCATTATTGTCTTCGTATGTTCGGTGGCATATGTTTCAATTTGGAAGACATATGTTTCAATGTTGGAAGACATACAAGATTGCCCGTAATTTATAAAGAAAATGTAGTTGACTCATTAAGATGCATCAACAGTGCATTAGAAACAAGCCAACATTTAGATATACAGCATATGAAAAATGATAAAGAACTACTTGCACAAGCCGGTACTTATATTGGCAATAGACGCTCTTACAGACGACCGTGGGATTAGCATGAAGCCATGAACACATAGAGTAATCCTGGGTTATATCGGACACCCCTGCGTGATACTTTTACGTCACGCTTCGACGCGGAATGCTTTAGTTTTTATGGTACTGTTACCATCATACGACGAGAGGGAAATTCCCATCCTATATTTAACATAAAAGTCAACCAATGAAAGTGCAAGTCATGTTTAGAGTCGTGAAAGGTTAAAATCGGACGTTTCTTGGCCTATATCGCGCGATTCGGTCGCGGTGCTTCTCGGGGGTTTATCGGACAACGTGTATTTTTGAAATTTTACACGCATATGTATGCGTTTGATTGTGTGTACCTTCAGGTAATAATAAATAAATAAATAATGTCTCTGTGTTGTTTGTTATGTATGACATGTGTACGTATTTTTTACGTATTGGAAGACATTTTACGTATTTTTTATGTGGTTCATTGCCATAAATAAAGGATCACGTTTACTTTAGGGTTTTATCTACTGCTAATGCATCTGGATTTTATTTCTTCTAATTTATGATAAACGTCTGTATTAAACGTATTAATAAATTAAGAAAACATTTTAGATCTATGTACTTTGTATACTCGTGTTTATTCATCTTAAAAGTGTGAGATCATCTGTTCAGGTGCAACCTAATTAAAACAATCGATATCATAATATCAGTATCAGTTTACAACTGAATATATGCGCATAAGCGCGACAAAAAAGGAAATTCTTTTTTGTTTGTTTTTCATTTCCCCTTTCTTTTCTTGTTTGGCGAGTCGTGCCAGCTTCATTTCTTCTTTTTTCATACACTCTTCTTCCTTCTTCCGCTTGGCTTCCTCCTTCTCTCTCATGATTTCGTCACTGGTGAGCACTCTGAGAAGACAAACCTACGTAGTTTGTATGTACACATACATTTGAATTATACATCCTAACAAACTAACAAGGTTAATTAGACTGAACTGGTTTGTTATTTTCACAGTACACGTTTTTACGTTCAATGAAAAAAAACCAAACAGTTGCACATGTATATAAACTAAAATTATTATTATTCATACTACGATACAATTAACTCTGGAGTGTATATTACTTTTCAAAGGTTATGAAATGCATGTTTATTTACAAGTTGCCTTACATTTTTACTGGTACAAAACACAACAAACCTATGCGACGTCAGTTTTCTTTTTGATGTTTGTGGCTCCGAAAAACGGGCTGGTGACGGAAGCTCGAATAAGTGATCAATTTCCTCATTTGCACCAACAATATACGGCGTCTGAGCGCCATGGATGGGTACAGCATTATTCGGCCGTAGAATGTCCGCGGAAGCCGCTGATTCTGAGAGCAAAGAAGGGACGGCAACATTGGAAAGGAGTCATCAGTGTCGATCTGCACACCGGAATTCATGATGGGCTCCAGAATTGCCGCTGCCGTATGTGCCTCCAGCGTCATGGTCCCATATTCATCTGCCATCGCCAGAACTTCAGAACCGTGTGCCTATAAAACAATATTATATTATATGTTAAGCTCATGCTTATGTATATCATACGGCACATGGATGTATTTATCGCCGAATACTAAAATAAATACTGTATAGTTTTTAAACATATCCGTGTAGGAATATAAGCCTGTTCTAGTTCCAAGTTATGTGGTATGTTCCTGTACACGTAGAATACTTGAATATTCAAAACACATTTATGATTATTCGTAACAGTCACAATTATACCTAATTTAAATCTCCCTCGTCTGCTACTAGCAGTGTCCCGACAGGCGTGCCTGTGACGACGTCACTTGCCGATGTCGCTATCTGGTCGGACGTAGAACTGTTGATTTGTACAGCGCGCTGGTCCTCATTGACACTGGTAGCTTTGTCGAATGCAGACAACGGCATGAACGCACAGGCTGGTATGGCAGACATGGAAGGAGGGTACACTTCACAGGCAGAGAAGCCTTTACTGATGTTTTGCTTTGTAAAGGCCTTCTCATATGCATATTTGAACAGCCCTGGCCAAACCCATTTGCACACCAGGTTGTTTGGAGATACGGACATGAACTCAGTGCACTTCTTGTTGTACTCTTTAGTAAACTGTCCAAACACTGACTTGTCCGATGGGTTCAGCCGCTGCGTCGTATGGGGAGGTAAGGCAAATAGAGTTATATTCTCCGCTTTGGCGCAGTCAATGATGTCGAGCGACTCATGTGAACTATGACTGTCTAGCAAAAGCAGTTGACGCCGCTGTGTTCCAATGTTGGGGATAAAGACGTACTTGAACCACTCAATCCCCAAACTCTCTTCCATCCATCCCTTTGTTTGGAAAGTCAATTTTGTCCCGAAAGGACCCTCCGACACGTTGAAAGCGTTAAGGGCTTTTTATTTTTCCCTTTCACCTCGACCATGGGAGGGATGTCTTGTCCAGCAGCATTAACACAGGCCGTAACCGTAATAGACTCGCGTGAGTTACCGACTCTGACTGGCACATTTCTTGAACCTTTCGCCGCAAGGACGCGTGTTCGTTTGTGCGTCAGCGACACAGACGTCTCGTCCATATTCCACATACAGTTTGGCTTATCGTTCAGATCCAGTGATGCTATCGTTTGTGTTAGGTCGTCGAAGTATTTCTTGGTGATAGTGGGATTGAGCATTCGACTCCTAACAGTCGACAGCGCCACCTGAGCCCTTAAGCTTATTTTATGTCGCTTCAGGAACCCATTAACCCAGTCATCCCCAGGAATGCCGTTCTTGAATGGCGTCTTCAAGCGCATCCTTGTCGCTAATCTTGCCGTTTTGGCCTTCAGCTGCTGTCTGTCTATCCCAAAACCCATCTCTGCAGCTTCCTTTACTTTCAGGCCCAATATCTGCTCTACTTCGGCCGGAAACACGGTCTGTTTGCCCGGCGTGGCGTCGACATTAACTCGATCGTGTAATGAAGATCTCGGGACGTTGAATGCTACCGCCGCTTGCCAAACGCTCATGTTGCCAAGCTGAACTTGAGCAACGGCCTTACTCATATCTTCATTGGCATATTGGCATCTGATGCCTTTCCCCTTTTTGGCATGTCTGAAAAGCGCGCATAAAAACACGATAACTTAATAGTTATAACATACTTCAGAGTGTTGTCTTTGATTTGCGGTTTTCAGTAACTGTGACATCACTTTTGGAAGGAGCCTAACCGTGCAATAATTAGTAGCGTGCGTATAAATTAAATCTATATTTCAATCTACCGCACTGTAAAGATGGTATAAAATAGTTGCAGCATGCTTTTACCTCAACATGTTAAATATTTAACATCGCCCTGCGGGCTCGGTAAATATTTCGTTAAAAGTATGCTACAACTATAACTTATATTAACACAACACAGTAATAGAGGGATCGTTTAGTCATACAACGCGTTGTAATAATTTCGATTATGGGATTCGCCTTGTAGAAAATAAAACACTTATAACGTTGCACAAAACATAAGGCTAACTGCAAAAGTTATAATATATATTACGATCGCAGTGGTGTAATGGGTATGGTGTCCGTCTTGCGATTGGAAAGTCGTGAATTCTATCCCAACTCAGGAAGCGTTCGAATGATCTCTCTCATTCGACACCATGTATTGGTTCTACCCAAACAATGGACTCGAAAGTGTCTCAATAAACCTCAGGCTTTCGACACAATTGAGCTAAAATGAATGGGTTTAAACTAAATGTTATAATGCATTATGTGATCTTACATGTGATGTGCTGTAAATAATGTGTGTATCAAACTGACATTTATGCACCTTTGAATATTTTCCCCCAGGGGTGGAACGGCGGGCATATACGAAACTTAAGACTGAAAGCGATTTCCGACATGCGGGAATTTGACACGCCGAGTGAATCCTAGTGCCGGGGAAATAGACTTTGGTAGTATTTTCGATCCCGGAAATATTGGCCCCCGGACCATTTGATACCCCTATAGCATCTCCCACTGAGGGGATTTAGACAAAAATGCTAGGCTCTATGATGGGGAATTACACCCCTAAAAAATAAAATTTGTCAAATTCCCCTGGGTCAGCCTGCCGCCCCCCCCACCCCCCCCCCCGGGGAAAACATTGATAGGTGCATTACATGTGGTTAATGAACAATAACACGCATGATTTAAGATTTATAATGTTAAATTCTACAGACACAAAGCCACATTAAAGGTGAATGAACGTTATGTTCTTGTGTTTTTTCTTCATTCTACAAGGAGTACATTGTAATTTCATCGGACATTTCCAACAAAGCCTGTCGTTCATTCTCAGTTAAAAATGTTACAATCTTGTCGATAAGAAAAACGTGACTGTCGGCAACAATGACATCTGCAGTGGCAGCCATCTTTGAGCTTTCCCACATAAGCAACTTATTCAAAACAATGTCAGCGACAACACCATATTTCACCACACGCCTTTTCACATGACAATGAAGCTCGAATAGCAAAGGATGATCAAAACACCACTCATGTTGGTATGATATGTCGAGGAGTTTCAATGTTTCGATTTGTTTTTTATTTAACGGTCCTTTTCTTCCAATTTCTCCATTACTCAGGGTAACCGTTATGTTTCTGGAGTTCATCTATTAAAAAAGTATGAAATATAGTTGTATCGTGATATAGGCCTAGGTGTTGTTTTATTTTTCAAAGTTTCAATGTGTTTTTAGCTCAAATAACAAACAAATTCAACAGGTATTGCAATTGCGCAATAAAATTCAATAACTTTAAAACGTACTGTGTTGCGTAAACTTGTCGTTTTAAACTTCGCGCCACTCGGAATTTGGCCAAGGTTGAAGAGTGGACGTCACTCTTAAACAACTCGTATCTTCCAATCGAAATCGCTGATTTATAGTACAACCAATTGGGAATGGTGTTACAGCATACTATGAACACGTACTCATAGAATGTAAACAAGCGCGTACGGTGTAGAAGCAATACCGAGGTTTGAATGAATATTTGACTGTTTGTATTGTCCGATAAACCCCAAGTGTCCGATATAACCAAGGATTACTCAACACATTGTAAAACCTTGTTTCAACAGTTGTGTGGAAGTAATTATTTCACTATTAACGTGTAATAGTAAAATAGTTAATCAAAGAGATGACAGCTTAAACGAACTGTGAACAAGCAAAGGTGGTTGGGCCTAGAGTTCAAAACTGGCACAAAGCCTTCAACTTGTAAAGTGAACGCAACCAACCCCTACCAGCTCCTAAAAATGGCAAGAAAGTGTTCAATCGATAAAAATGCAGTACAAGAATGCTCATACTTTCACGAAAATAGAGGGTGTTTCTTTTCCTAAACAACCGATCACCAGTTCAGTACAAAAAATTGCCTTAACTAATTGCAAAGATGCCATCGGAGAGTCAAGTTGCTATCAGGGGATACATTGAGGTTGAAAACTCCATTGACATGTGTGATGCAAAACCTGTAAACCAGAAAATACACAGAACATCAACATGCTTTGCTGGAGAAAAAGAGGATGGCCTTAATATGTACGAAGCTGGTTTTGCAGTCCAGCCTGATTTGGTAGTTTTGTCTTATTGTGTAGACTCGTCTGTGTGTTTGTGTTTGTTTGTGGTTTTTAAGTCTCGCCTTGTCTTGTAGTCTCGCCTTGTTTTGTAGTATCGCCTAGTTTTGCCAACTCGTCTGTTTTTAGCACACCTGAGCATGACGTGCCCCGTAAGCTATTGGTAAACGCGACCTCTCCTGCGTCGTCCGTCGTCAAGTGTCCGTCATCTGTATGCCGTCAACATTTTGTTTTCACGAGAGAGACTTCAATTTTTATCCAATCTTAACCAAACTTGCACAGTTTGTGTATGACAAGTATGACTATACAGTCTTGGACGAGATTGTTTTGGGGCAAATCACACCAGTAACACTAGAGTTATTGCCCCTTTTTCATGCAAAAAATTGCAAAAATGCCTTTTACCAACATATACACTTTATTTTTCATCCAAACTTGACTAAACTTTCACAGTTTGTGTATGACCATTAGACCTCAGCATACGCCAAATATGGGCCAGATTATTTTACAAACACCGGAGTTATTGCCCTTTGTTCGTGAAAAAATACACCAAAATTGACAATATTCAGGATAGAGACTTTACTTTTCATCCAATCTTCACCATATATAACCATAAGATTACAGGTAATGTCGAATATATGCAAGATCGGGACGGAAACACTGGAGTTATGCAAAAAAGAACATTGTTCAGGATAGAGACTTCATTTCTCTTCAAGTCTTCACCAATATTGCACAGTTTGTCTATAACTACAAGATTACAGGTGAAGTCGAATATAAGTAAGATCGGACCAGAAACCCCAAAATTATTGCCCCTTATGAGCGGAAAAAAAATCATCCATATTCTTTTAGCGATTTGCTTGCACACGCGATTTTTTATTCAATATTGACCAAACTTACACAGCTTCTGTACGACCATAAAATCTTATTTGGGATTCAATGGTTATGGGGCAGATTAAACCAGGCAAACTAGAGTTATTGCCCCTTATTCATTTGAAAAAAATGCAGAATGTCTTTTTCTAAACAACTGACTTCATTTTCATCCAATCTTGACCAAACTTCTACAGTTAATGTATGACCTTAGATCTCAGAAAAAGTCAAAACTGGGCTTGATCGTGACAAAAAACACCAGAATACCCCTTGTTACTCCTTGTTTTGAAAAAAAGCAAAACATGGACTTTATGCGGGAAAGAGACTTATTGTTCATCCAATCTTAACCAAACTTCCACAGTTGGTTAATGACCATATGGTCCGAGTCAAATGCAAACATTGGTCAGATTAGACCACAAACACCATAGTTATAGCCTTGTCTTTGTTCAAGCAAATGCACACATTTACTTTATGCATTATTGCGTTTTCATTTTTTCATTTAGCGTTGATTACAACCGGTGAACAGGCATGCATTGTTACCGTTTTTGTCATGCAAAACGAGTGACTTTATTGACCTTGGTAACAAACCTGGTCCTATCAAAGAGTTTTGCATTTACACTTCAGAGCCAATTAAAGCGGATATAATTTGATTTTCAACAATTACAAACCTTGCATGCAGTTATACGCACATGGAACGTTGATGGCTTCAGAGCCTGCATTAACGTCATTTATCATCATTGGACAGAACAATATCAAAAAAGGCATAACTTGACTTTTTGGCACAGCCATCGCTATTATTACATTACAACTATAGTTCTCCAAGACTGCTTGCGACAAGACATTAAAATCTACTGTTTCTTTATTTTCCAGGATTGTCTCTGACTTGGTGAAAGGGGGTCAGAAAAGAATATCAAAAAAACATATCAGAATTATGGTGGCATAGAACTGCCATACGATAACCACTTTAGGTTCGCGAAAATATTCGTGTTAACTATTTTGCGTTCGCGAACAAGTTCATGCTAAGACTTATTTATTATGATATTTATCTGGATATTAAGATAGCGTTTGCGAATATTTTTCTGCAATATATTGTATTATTATACTTAATGCCCTTTAAGTGCACAGAACTGACATTAGATGCATTTTCTTGGGGTTGCGAGGTTTTCCGAATTATCTTACTAACACGAATGTTATCATTATAATTATGTTACAACGCGAATCTTAACTAGTTAATATTCGTGTTACCGAGTAATTTGTGCCCGGGGTCTTGCGCATGATCTTACTAAACAAATATCATGATAATTATCTGACAACGCAATTTTTAACTAGAGAATATTCGTGTTACCACTTAATACGGCGCGATGTCTTCATTATCTTGCTAACACCAATATTATCATGATAATTATCTCATGATAATTTTCTGACAACGCGAATCTAAACTAGATAATATTTGAGTTACCACTTAATGCGGCGCGATGTCTTCATTATCTTACTAACACGAATATTATCATGATAATTATCTCATGATAATTATCTGACAGAGCGAATCTTAACAATATAATATTTGTGTTACCACTTAATTTGTGCGTAAGGTCTTCCGCATTATTTTACTTACACGAATATTATTATGATAATTATCTTACAATGCGAATCTTAACTAGATAATATTCGTGTTACCACTTTATTCGGCGCGATGTCTTCCGCATTATCTTACTTCCACAAATATTATCGTGATAATTATCTGACAACGCAAATCTTAACTAGATCATATTTGTGCTACCACTTAATTCGACGCGAGGTCTTCGTTATCTTACTTATACGATTATTATCATGATAATTTTCTGACAACGCGAATCTTAACTAGAGAATATTCGTGTTACCACTTAATTTGTGCGCGAGGTCTTCCGCAGTATGTTACTAACACAAATATTATTATGATAATTATCTGACATCTAGAATCTTAACTAGATAATATTCGTGTAACCACTTAATTTGTGCGCGAGGTCTTCCGCAGTATCTTACTAACAAAAATATTATCATGATAGTTATCTGACATCTACCACTTAATTTGTGCACGAGGTCTTCCGCATTGTCTTACTAACGCGAATATTATCACGAGCATTATCTTACAACGCAAATCTTAACATATGGAACGCCTCAGCTGTCTTATGCCAACTGTTTATATTATGTCATGTATTTTCTTTATTATGATGAGTGGTTTCGGTATTATGATGTGTACCTTCTTTATTATGATGTGTGAATTCTTTATTTTGCCTTGTGGTCCCTACATTATGACGTGTGCTTTCTTTTTTATGACAAGTGGTTTCTTTATTATGATATGTGCATTATTTATTATGACTAGTGGGTTCTTTATTTTGATAAGTACTTTCTTTATTATGATGTGTACCTTCTTTATTATGATGAGTGCTTTCTTTATTTTGATGTGTACATTTTCTATTATGATGAGTGCTTTCTTTATTACGATGTGTACCTTCTATATTATGATGAGTGCTTTCTTTAGTATGATGTGTGGTATTGTTATTATGATGTGTACCTTCTTTGTTATGATGTGTGCATTCTTTATTATCACGAGTGATTGTATTATTGTGACTAGTGGTTTCTTTATTATGATGTGTTAGTTCTTTATTATGATGAGTGGTTCCGTCAGTATGATATGTTTTGTCGTTATTATGTTAAGTGGTTTTATTATTATGATGCGTGTTTTCCTATGTATGACGAGTCGTTTTCTTATTATGATTTGTGCTTTCTTTACATTGATATGTGGTTTCATTACTAGTATTATGGTGTGTAGTTTCTTTATTACGATTTGTGCATTGTTTATAATGACTAGTGGTTTCTTTACTACATTGTGTGCATTTTTTATTATGACAAGTGGGTGCTTTATGCCGATATGTGCCTTCTTCGTTATGGGTAGTGGTCTCGTAATTATTTCGTGTGTCTTCCTTATCATGACTGGTAGTTTCTTCTTTACGATATGTGCTTTGTTCATTATGATGTGTGCTTTCCTTGTTACGATTAGTTGTTTCTTCTTTATGGTATGTGGTTTCTTTTTTATGTTGTGTGCATTCTTTATTATGACTAGTGGTGTTTTTATTATGATGTGTAGCTCCCTCATTACGTTAAGAAGTTTCTTTTTTATGATATGTGGTATCTTTATTATGTTGTGTGCGTTCTTTATTATTACTTGTGGCTCCCTTATTGTGACTTGTGCTTTCTTTATTATGACTTGTGCTTTCTTTATTATGATGTGTACTTTCATTATTATGATGAGTGCATTCTTTATTATGATAAGTGGAATCTTTAATATGATGTGTGCAGTCTGTATTTCTGCTTGTGGTTCATGTGTTATGATGTGTGCTTTCTTTATAATGGGAAGTGGATTTTTTATTGTGATGTGTGCATTCTTTATTATGACTAGCAGTTTCATTATTATGATGGGTGCATTCCTTATTATGACTAGTAGTTTCATTATTATGATGGGTGCATTCCTTATTATGATTAGTAGTTTCATTATTATGATGGGTGCATTCTTTGTTATGACTAGTAGTTTTATTATTATGATGTGTGCATTCCTTATTATGATTAGTAGTTTCATTATTATGATGGGTGCATTCCTTATTATGACTAGTAGTTTCATTATTATGATGTGTGCATTCCTTATTATGATTAGTAGTTTCATTATTATGATGGGTGCATTCGTTATTATGATGAGTAGTTTCATTATTATGATGGGTGCATTCCTTATTATCACTTGTAGTTTCATTATGATGATGTGTGCATTCCTTATTTTGACTAGTAGCTTAATTATTATGATGGGTGCATTCCTTATTATGACTAGTAGCTTAATTATTATGATGGGTGCATTCCTTACTATGACTAGTAGTTTGATTATGATGATGAGTGCATTCCTTATTATGACTAGTAGCGTAATTAATCACGAGCGACACCAAATTCCGACGGACGGAATGAAAGCCAATCTACTTTGGGGTTGGATCATAAATTATGATACTGGGTGTAAAAAAAACATGAACTAGATCTATTTAAGTAGATTTCCGTGTGTATAGTAGCCAGGCACATGTTCACGCACGCATGATATATATGTACTTATGATCCAGCTATGGGACATAAACACAACATTTCATGATAACAATGTTGTTGGTGGTGATGATGATGAAGCAGATGATGATGGTGGTGATGATGACGACTGATCACAAGAAAACCACAAGCAACATGGTAAAGTGTTTGAACTTAACGCTCAAAGGATAACACTCCATCGACCCCGATCCCCTCCCCGCAACCCGACTGGTGAGCCGCACCTATTTCTTTGTGGTCCCCACCCAAACACGGCATGTTGTATACATGCATTTCATACCACAGACTCGATAATATTTCGTTATTAGCTCTACTCACTTCTTTACTCACTTGTGTTTTGTGATTTATATGATATATTTTGTGTATATTGTTGTTTATTTCGTTTTGTACACCATCGTTATGTCGAGTGCTTTTAGCGCTTCGTCGTGTGCTTATTACGTTTCGTTCTGTGCTAACGGCTTTTCGTTATGTGCCTACTTTATTATGATGACTACGAGACCATTTACATGGTTGATGTTTTATCTAATCACCGTTAAGCGTTGAATGACGTAAGCACCACATGCACAATGGCGGCGAATGTTTTAAAAGAGATCGGTTTATCAGAATTAATAACTAGATTTAAAGAACAGAAAATTGATTCAATAGAAATGTGCTGTTGTTTAAACGATAGTGATCTGTCAAGACTGGGATTGGAAACAATCGGCGAAAGAATTAGATTTCGCGAAGGATGCGACCGTGCTCGACATGCACTGCAAACTGCGGCCTCCAGTACGGCAGTAGTGGTGCCTGTGGAGAGTTATCTGGTACGTATCAATGAACAATAAACATTGTTTAATAAAAGTTTATTCCATTAAAAACACATTAATGTAACCTTAATTCGTCAAATTGAAACTAGAGCGGTCTCGGGTATATTCGAACGCTTAAGCTATTTTTAGCAAAATTAATTTTACAAACTCTTTTATCTGGTTATAACTAATTTGTTTTGGATGGAAAATCATCTGGCCATGGCTTATGCATATGTAAAATAACTATGCATTCTGTTTATTGCTATTTTTAATATCCTTGAATGTATAAAACTCGGACACGAAATAAGATTGTCGGTTATTTCTGAACCGCTTCTCGGGTATTTTGGGACATCAAACAACATCAAGAATAACATGGAAAATCAATGTTGGGAATTTAAGAAACCTTTCAAGTATAAGCAAAACATTAAAGTACCGGTATCTACGATAATTTGATATTTTTATGCAATCCATTAAATAATTACTACTGCAGTAGTGTATTTAGAACTCATTATGCATTAAAGTTTTGAATTATATATATGCAATAAATGATATCAATGAGTTTTCAAACTGGTTCGAATCTAGTCTAAGATCAATGAACCTCTGGACGAAAATTGTCATTAGTCATGAACGCCGTATGTATGCTACTAATTTACATGTTAAAAAAGGTCAACTTATAAATATTTCAACGAAATGAAAGCCTGTTGCAACGATATAGCCTTGCTGCTGACCATATCCACAGCATGGCTAAGCGTCTCATCTCTGTAATTGCGATACGACTAAGCGCCGAAATGTCGACTCATTATGAGATTTGGAAATAAAATTAATAAATATGTTTGTAGTGTTACTGTATTGTAAATATTACAGGCCTTTTTCTACTGCTCTCACCGGTCCGATAGTCGGACCCGTTCCCAATGCCAAATATGCATATTTTTCCCCAATTCTGACTTAAAAATTCCCAATTGTAAAAAAAGTGTAGTTTTGTTTTCTCAAAAGTGCAAGTAAAAATACGACTTTTCAAAGTTTTACAGCCGATTTTCAGACTGACGGTACATTTGGATATCCTCTAATTTAACTGTTGTTTACAAGGGAGAGCACTCTTGTGCCCGATTTTCAGAAAAATTGTACATGTTGCATTCAATGTAAATTTAAAGTTACTTGTCGATTGGTCGTTGTAATTAAATAAGAACAGCGCCCCATGCGCGCACATTGCATTACATGATTTACGCATGTTCAGCGGGAATACCCCCGTCTTGATTTGACGTCAAATAAAAACATATCCCACAATTCACTTTATGACGTCACGCGGTCACGCGCACGGTGTACCTGCGTGTTTACTTCCGAATGGCGAATGTTTGTGTTTATGAAATTCTTAAACGCATTTAACGTCATTTTTGGCCAGAATTGCTGTTTAAAATGTAAGTCGTTTGTTTTTATTGTGCATAACAGAATGAAGTAAAATATTGTTTTTTGGTCGTAATGCCACGAGGTCAAATGTCCCTACAATTTTCATGAAATGTCCCGATTTTGACCTGAACATTTATGGCATGTATGAAACAAAATAATGAATTGAACCGCCTCATAACTTGTCAAGAGTTATGATAAAATATTTAATATTTAACCATTTGGGTGTGTCAGATAAAGAATGGATTTAAATATAAGTAGGTAAAGATTTCTGTGCAAATTGACACATATTTCCGCGACATATGTAATGTTGTACTTAACTATTACACGGTATTTCATTAAAGCTATATCATGTACATCATTGTAAAGTCTATTAAAGGTCGTCAGATTTTGTATTGAGTTAAATGTCTTTATAGAATGTATAGAAATATAATATTATACACATTACACAAACATAATGAAAATGAGATGGAATACTACAAACTGAGGGTTGCATACCTGGGTTATGTATTTATCACAATTGTGAGTGAAATTAAAGTAATTTTTGCTGTTAAATTGACATTTATTGGATTCAGACTCTAAATTTCATTCTTATACTTGTTATGATTTAGCGAAAAGAATTTTTATGAATTTTGACAATTTTACGTCGTGAATTTCCCAATTTAACCCAGGTACTTTTTCCCAAAATGGTCAGAAACAGGCCTGTATTTATTTGTTTATCAATCATACTTTTAATAAATAATATATTATGAGGCGCGTCTCTGGAAACCAGGGCTCAATGCTGCGCGTATGCATTGTCCGAAATTAGTCTGTGCAGTTTACACAGGCTAATCAGGGACGACACTTTCCATGTTATTTAATTTACGGTTTCTGTGAAGTGTCTTCTAAACATATTTCCACCCCATCCTTGATTAGCCTACAAATCCGAGGATCGCAGTTTGATTGATTCTAAGGCTCGGCACCATGTGTGGGGTTTGGTCATGAAATTATTTCTTCTAAGGCCAGTCTCCCCATACATTGAGTCAATTAGGGCAGTTATCAAACCATTATATAAACTGAAATTTAATATTGATTGAGCAGCTAACATGATATTCTTACTTTTATCCAATACATTTATAATTAAGTAGATTAATAAAATATAGAGATTTTTTTTTAACGATTGAATGGGACTTCATATTAAGTACATTTTCGGTGAGTTTTTTCGCCTAATGGATAAAGAAAACATGGATCAAAAATTACCCGACACATTAAAAATGTTGTTGGTTAATTTCGGACAATAAATATTGTATGAATCAATGAGGGTTTTATTTAGCAGACGCATGCATACAAAAGTACACATTTTAATTATTCATAATTTTTAATCGATTCACCATAATCCGGCTAGTTTTTGTTTTATGACTTTAACGGTCATTTTCTGCATACGTAATGTCAAGCTAGTCTTTGGTAATTTTTAGAAATATATTTTTAAACACGGAAAATCCAGTACTCACCAGAAATAGCAGACGCTTCCTGAGACACTTGAAACTGGCAAATGACTTGAATTTTTACGTTGGACAGCTTATTTAAGTTATTAAGAGGTAACAAAACAGTATTAAAAGATCGTTAGAAAATACCTGACGGTACACAAATACCCGACACCGCTCTACATCTTGTGGATATCATGGTAAGATAATCCAGCAAACTCGGTTTTTATTTAATTTTGAAATAACTAACAGTGACAGACAATGGCCAACTTCCAAGCATAATAGTAAAATGATATAAATCAATGTTCAATAATTTTAAAGACTTGATCCATCGATAGCATAACTTATACATAGATCTATAAGTTGCAGAAATCAAGGCTGGTAATTAATGGATGCCCGTTTTCCCGGGGCTAGTAAATTTTGGCCCAGGAAAGTCAATTTCAAAAGTTGGTAGTCCGTCTTGGCAACTACTTTTTGTAAAGCTTTAAACAATTTTCCACAAATTTTCTGTGAATGTATGTCTATAAAAGTCAACGGCATTGAAAGATGATTCAGACTGATAAAACTGCCAAATGCATTGAAATTGCATCATGCCATTGTGGAATAACCCTTTTACTGTTATAACATATAACTTTATTTTGCTTGAAATATGTAAAATATACACATGTACTAAGTTCTAGGCTTGTCACCTTTCAACCAGGCAACAAAAATACTAAGAATGGTTGCCCATCTGGGTAAGATACCACCACCACCAGAATCATTATTTTATTCAATTTATAAGTTGGTCTTACACTTCTCACTGGCAATTATTAAAACACAGCCATGAGAAACATTAGTCACCACCCCCTGCAGCATTATTATTTTGGTAAAAAAGTTGGTCTTACACTTCTGTCTAACAAGTATTATTGCTTAGCCATGGTAAATATATTAGACACCACCACCATCAACACCATTATTTTAGTCAATAATTTGGTCTAACACTTCTCACGGGCAAATTATTATAACACAGCCATGAGAAGTTTAAGACACCACCACCAACAACATAATTATTTTAGTCCAAAAGTTGTTCTTACAATTTTCATGGGCAATTCTTATAACACAGCCATGAGAAATATAAGACACCACCACCACCACCAGCAGCATTATTTAGTCAATAAATTGATCTTAAACTTCTCACGGGGTATAATTTATACCCTAGACTAGGCATCAGAAATATAGAACATCAACCCCACGGGCATCATTAATTTAGTCAATTTTCTGGTCTATAACTACTCACAAGCAATAATTTTTATAACCTAGCCATGAGAAATATAAGACCACCACCACAAGCAATATTTCAATCAATAGGTTGGTCTTTCACTTATCAAGGGCAGTTACTTAGCAATGAAAAATATAAGACCCCACCACTACCAGCATCAGTATTTTATTCAATTAGTTGGTCTTACACATCTAACGGGCAATTATAATTACCAAGTCATGAGAAATATAAGACACCTCCACCAGCAGCAACATGATATTTTAGTCAATAAGTTTGTCTTACACTTCTAACATGCATTTATTCATACTTAACCTTGAGAAATAAAAGACACCACCAACACCAGCATCATTATTTTAGCCAATATTCTTTGCCATTCTCACAGGTAATTATTGTATACTGGCCATTAAAAAGCACCACCATAAATTCTAACCCTTATTTTTCAACTACTGAAACATCTCTTAATTCAAATAAATAAATAAATAACTGACTGAAATTGTAAAATTCAAACTCTGAATATGTTGGTTTTATTATTACTAATGACACACTATATTGTGATTGTTTATCTATACACAATAATTCACATTAGCATGGAGGCTGACCCAAGGTGCAATAAAACTATAAACACAAAGTTATATGCAGAATCAGACTCTTTCACAATAATATTTTGTCTATTTTAGAACATAAATTGGATAATTATTTTGTATGACCCTAAAATGTATTGTGCATGAAATTTTTTAATTATTCTTTATTCTAAAGTTAAACATTGTTAGTGAATACGGGCCCTGATTTTGATCCATCAATTGGGAATTCTGAGACTGAATTTGGGGAAAAGATACTTTTTGCCATTGGTAATCTAACCCAAAATAATACTTATAGAATAGGCTGAAAAAAGTCCTGAAATTCATCTAGTGCAGGGCATTTTTCCCTTATTTTGACAGGACCACAGTTCATTTTAGTTGTGAAGGTATAAGCACATATTCATATATAATTGTGAAAAACTTTGTATGGTATAATGGCAACATGAAATAGTGAAACCTAACTTTATAATGAATGTGACAGGCTGAGAGCAACAGATAAGGACCTGACCAGAATTGGGTATTAACCCTTAACCCAATGCTTTTCAATTTTGTCAGTATTAAACAATTTAATTGAGTATTTGAAATTATTTAACCCAATTAATTTTACATTAACTTATTATTGAAAATACCAAAAAATTTTGGGGTGTGTAAAGGCAATAAGGGGTTTATGTCAATTTGTGAAGGGGCCTATGGTCCTTTGCTTAGAAGGAAAAAAAGCCCACTTTATATGCTAGTATAGAGATAGACAAAACCTTTTTTGTGGTTTGAATGAATAATGCATAAATGTTACAACTGGCCAGGCTTAGTTTTTTTTTTATATGTGCACTCTTGTGTAGGATCATTGATGGAATGTTTACACACAACTTAACTTTACTCCTTAGTGTTGACAAAAGTATTCTACAATTATCAATAGTAATATCATTTGCCTCAAGGGAAGCAAATGCAGATAAGTTGATAAAACAAATGAGAAATCAAAACATACTAACACTTTCCTTTTTGTCTACCAAACACATAAATTCTACATTGAGTTATGCAATCACATGAATACCTCTGTTATCTTCTATAATTATTTCTTTCATTCACTAAAATAACATGTACACCAGATAATGATTGGTAATTTTGCACCCTTTTTATGCCCCCCTGCGAAGAAGGCGGCATATAGCAGTCGCACTGTCCGTCTGTGCGTCTGTCCGTCTGTGCCAAGCATTCTTGTCTTTGCTATAACTTTGCCATTCATTGATGGATTTTGAATTAACTTGGCACAAATGTCAACCATCATAAGACGACGTGTCGCGTGTAACACCCGTCTCCCTACCTCAAAGGTCAAGGTCACACTTAGAGGTCAAAGATCAAATTTGACCATAGAACGGCTTGTTTTTGACATAAGTAGAGTATTGAGACAAAAGTGGAATGAGGGGGCATCTGTGTCCTATGGACACATGTCTTGTTTGTTGCATAAATGTACTTCCAAATTTATTTTCACTTAAAGGGGCATTCCAATATAAGTTTCCTTAAATCTAGAGAAATATTCAAACATTTTTATGCCCCCACGGAGTGGGAGGCATTAAGCATTGCACTTGTCCGTCCGTATGTGCGTACGTCCCGAAGTTTGTGTTTTGAACTCCTCTTTAACTACTAGGTGGATCTCGCTCAAACTTTCACAGTTGAATTACCTTAATGTGTAGATGAACGTAATGAAAGGCATTTTGTCTGCGACGAGTTTCTGCAGAATTATGGCCCTTTGTCTGATTTTCCACTATAGAATATATAGTCCCCTGAAGCTTGTGTTTTGAACTCCTGTTTAACTAGTTGGTGGATCTCGCTCAAACTTTCACAGTTGAATGACCTTAATGTGTAGATGATCGTAAAGAAAGGAATTTTGGCTGCGACGAGTTTTGGCAGAATTATGGCTCTTTGTCTGTTTTTTCATAATAGAATATATAGTCCCAAAATTTTGTGTTTTCAACTCCTCTTTAACTGCTGGGTGGATCTTGCTCAAACTTTCACAGTTCAATGACCTTAATGTGTAGATGATCGTAAAGAAAGGAATTTTGGCACTAGAAGTAGATTAATAATTGCAAAAGAAAGACTGCCACAGAAATGTCGCTATGATAATTGACTTGCGCGCAACAACCAGGTCCCTAGGTCCAAGGTCACAACTCAAGGTCAAAGATCAAAATGTAGGAAATTTGTACTTGACACTTTGTCTCCGGAGCATAACTTTGTCCAGCATGAATGAATTTTCTAACCAGTCATTGACACATTCCGTTCCACCAATTTTTTTTTTGTACTAAGTTTTTAGCTTCCCGTTACCATTTCTTTAACTATAATGAATGTACAATATTTCTGACATGAGTATTCCATTATCTGCTTGTCTTGAATTTTTGATGTTCAAAAACAACTTTGGTTCCATTTTTATGAACCCTGAAAGGGGGGAACATATAGTCGCCGCTTTGTCCGTCCGTCTGAATTTCTAATTTTGATGGAATTGAGTTTGCGTGCATCTGAAACAAATTTTCCCGATAATCGTTTCCATCCTACTCGATATCCGAATTTGAAGAAACTTGGTATGCAGCTTCCCTATACGGTGGACATGCGCATCCTTGTCAGGTCGTTCCGGTCCAATGATTTTTCAGGGAGTTATAATTGTCTTTGATTATTAATATGTTTTCGTGAGATCTCAGACACTAATGATCCGAATTTGATGAAACTTGATATGCCGTATCCCTACACTGCAGTGTGGGCATAGGCATATTGTCATGTCGTTTATCTCCAGTGAGTTTTCAGGGAGTTATTGCCCCTTGAATAATAAATTTTTTCCACACAATTTGCCCATACCTTGACAAAGCGCATCAAGGCGGAGCATCCATTAGTTTCACTGATATTCTTGTTTTTAACAGCCCACATGCTATAATATTCTTACACTTTTTAATGCCGTCAATAGGCAAAATATAGCAGTCACACTGTCTGTATATGCGTCTGTCTTTCCGGCGGTCGGTCTGTGTGTGTCCATCTGAAAATTTGTGTATCAATCATGCATGAAAGATTTTCCAAATTACTTCTCAAATGTTCACTTATATGAAATGGCATGTCAAATGCAAAGACATTATGCTATTTTTAAGGGTCAAGGTCATACCTTAAATAACTTAGTAAGTTTGGTGACTTATTTATCCAACCAGGTTGTTTCAGAAAAATGCTTGTTAGGCTGACAGTTACAAAAAGGCAAGTGTATTGTTTTCTGACAGCTCTTGTTAGCTCACATGAGCTCAACATGCTCACGGTTAGGTTTTGTGATCGCTAATTGTCCGTCATGTGTCAACATTTACCTTGTGAACTCTCTAGAGGCCAGATTTGGTGGCCAATCTTTATGGATCATGACAGAACATTTGATCTAGGCTGAGTTTGAAAATGGTTCCAGTCCATTAAAAAACATGGATGCCAGGGATTGGGGCAGTATTCTCTATATGGATATAGAAAAAACTTGTGAACACTCAAGAAATCACATTTTTTGCCAGATCCGTATGAAACTTTTTCATATACTTTGTCAGAAGATTTTATCTAATGATATATCAGACAAGTTTGAAAATGGTTCCGGTCCATTGAGAACCATGACCATTAGAGTGTAGGGCAGTTTTCTCTATAGAGCTATTAGAAAAGAAAGCTTGTGAACACTAGTAATCCAATTTTTAGCCCAATTGTCATGGAAGTTGCTCAGAACAAGTGTTCTAATGATACATTGCTTGAGTTTGAAAATAGTTCTCATCCGTTTTGATGTTTTCCCAGTTCCACTCCCCTGAAAGACATTGGGATGGAGACCTTTTTCTTACAAGCATAAATACCAGTAGTAACAAAGTAGGTTCCGCTTGGCTGAAAAACATTGCCGGGGGGGGGGGATGAAGACAATTTTGTGGTATAGCTGTACTGATTATTTTTGAAAAAGAGTTTAGCACCACTAGGACCTCTTGGGCCTCTTGTTCTCATGCCATTGAATACATTGTGTATATGCTTATATTCTTCCTGTGCCTCATACTTGTATGATTAATTGAATTGTATTGAAATATTAAATGATCATAAATTATATTGCTCATTTCAGGCCTGAGCCTCCTGCAAAATGGCACATTGCCAAGGGTTATGAATCCTGAATTAATTGATGAAGTGTTCATGTCAACAGTCCCAAGACCATTTGTGAGACATATTAGAAAAGGCCTGGACTCCTTGGGACTGTTTAAGGTATGAAACAACAGTTACCCATAGTAGTATAAGTATTATCAAATTATGCCCAAAGTGTTGAACATGACCATGCTTTAAGGGTCACATGGATATTATTTATATAAATAGAAGCCAGAAATGTTTTTAATAAAGATAATTGGCTTCTACTTTTGTGTACCTTAGGAAAATGACTTTTATGATAATTTTATTAATAATTTTCATAAAAGTTATAATTTTCATAAGGCAGGTAATTTAAGTTTTAGCATACATATTCAAAACATGACTTGATTTAATAAGTATAATTGAATAAACTTAAACACTTTTTATGTATTTATAATGGGCATTATTTGATGATTCACGGAAGTAGGTATGTGCTATCATAAAACTGTGTTATTTCTGTTTGACTTCTGTCAATATTTTTAAATATATGGGTAGATGGAACTTTTCATATATATATGTATATATATATATATACATATATATATATATATATTTATTTATATTTATTTATTTATTTATATATTACACTTTTACACAATTCGGATTTGCAGCTGTTCACAGTCAACAGACACATAATTCCATAAAAAGGACTTTCATATGCCATTTATAAAGGCTTTCGTCCACAAATATAAAAGAAAAATACAAACATTATGAAGTGTTTAATTGATTAAATAGTTTAATGGCTTTAAATCAAACAGTTCAATCTTAAACTTTATATGCACATACTGCAGCCACAAAGAGGTCAGTTGAAAATGTTAAATAGCTTGATTAAATGAAATATGAGCATTCCTAGGTATAGCTTCGAACATACATGTACTTTAATCAAAAGAGTGAACACAGATAAGAAGATAAGTCTTATTTACAACAGAGTTCTTTCTGATTCATCTCGAAGAGATATGTTGTCAATGTTTGACAAGGATTTCTCTCAAATTAGCCAATGTAATGTTTGGTTCTGTTTATTCGGATATACTGGCGGGATATTTCCTCTTACATTTCATTGGCCTTTTGAGAAAGTTGAGAAAGGTAAAAAGTGACATTAAACAGCTACACCGAATAAAATCTGTAGAGTGCACAAGTTCCAATGGTTAGTACAAATTTTGATCAACCTTGGACCTTAGGCCTAAACAAAAAAGTTTGTTTCTGGTTACATGTAAAAATGGGTTCGTAGGTAGAGATATTTGTAGACATTAATCAGAGGTCCAGATAAGATGCGTATCTGCGTATTTTACGCATAGAAATGTTCTAAAAACGAATGAGTTCAAAATTGAGTGAGTGAACAAAATCCTTATGAAATCCACCTTATGCATTCTGTGATATTATCTGGCGTACCTGAAGTGTCTACTTCGCAAAAAATTATCCCTTCTTTTCATGAAATCATACCTAAATCTGTAATTTTTCACAACTCAATCAAATTTTGTCCTGATTTTTGCACATTCATTGTACATCCTATTTACGTTTCTGTAGTGCAACAAACAATAACCTGACTCACCCAAAAACAAAAAATTAAAGTTTTACGTCATCAGCTGACATCGCGCTTTTTTAGAATTATGATATAACAACATTATGCGACAATAAAACGATGAGTTAATTAGGAGTTTTGAGATCGTGGAAATATGCTAATGCTCCGGAAAATCTTGTTGTTTGTATTTTACGCATCAATTCAATTTTTTTTATGAGTGAAATACTCCTTGACTGGAAAAAATATCTGGAGCTCTGACAACAATGTTATGTTTGTTCCTCCCTAGTATTTTATATGTCACAGTTTGTTGGGTGTCATAAGAATTTAAATTAACTAAAATAAAATAAACATTTTATCAAATGTTTTATTTATTTCAAATGAAATAATGGTTATTAATAAACATTTCAATGTCAACACTTCTGTGTGCCTATTGTATCAATGCAGGTGCTATATCAGACTGTATATGCTATTTTTAGAACTTAAATTTAAAAAATGCTTCTTGGAATTTGCCAGAGGCATAACATTAACTGAGCATTGCCCCAGCGCATTCGAGATTAATGGCAATATTGTAGTTGCTATTTATAGAGCACAGCGACTATGAATGCTAAATAAATTAGTAAAGAGCCAAGTACACTAACAGACAATGGATTGGGGTAAAAAATTTATATTGTGTGGATATATACTTGTCACTCTTGTGTCGAGTCTAGTTTTGACTTGGTGTTCAAGTCTTGAATATTCTGGCATAAAGATTCAGTCAGGTCAATTTTTTCACACTTTACAGGTCTCTGTTTAATTATTTTCAGATTGTGCAAAGACTACCATCCCTAATCCAGTTGTTTACATCTGGACTAGTTCAACCTTTGACACTGAAAATGTTGACGCAACTTCTCACCCCAAAATTCAGTGAAAATGGGTCCAATAGGAAGGTGGCAGAAAATAGGATGTATAGAAAATTCTTAAAATACATGAAGGAGATTGCAAGTATGTTAATAATGTTGTGGTCTTTAATAATTATACCCCCACAAACAAAGTTTAGGTGGGGAGGGGGGGGGTATAGGAGTCAGCTTGTTGGTCCATCGGATTACCGGTCTTTTGTTTTTTGTCGCTTCCAGATAATAACTAGAGAACGGCTTGACATATTCAAATAATCTTTGGTACATGTGTAACATCATAAAATAAAGGTCATGCTCAAATATGGTTACAATCCAGTAAATTTTGACTGAGTTATTACCCCTTTTTGCCTGCATTTCCTTAAAAATGGCTTCCAGAAGAAAGCCATGCAGTCACTATTTCTACAAATAGAAAAAAAATCTCAATAATTTGAGTTAGGATTGAGGTATTGTGATAAAATTATGTTTGTAAGTAGGTTATATTCTCTCCAATCATGAGATTACTTGAAACACATACACTTTTATAAAAAAATTAAATTATTGTAAAATATCAACTTTAATAAAAACTTTGGCGCATTTTTAGGGCTGGTCAAAAATATTTTTTATGCGTTCAAAAAAAGATTTTGCTATGCAATTTTATATGTAGAAAGCTTTGTCACTGATCCTGTAAGTAGAAAAAAAAACTTCAGGCCAATTAAAACAGTAACATTAATTGATGTTTTGTCCGAAGGCCATCTACGGGTATTTATTTTATAAATATACATACTTGAACAAAATGCTTAATAGCAGTATATCAAAATATATGAGATGCAAATTTCTGTTTGCCTTATCTATTACATCCTGCTTCCCTATTTAACCAATTACTTTTATTACCAGTGAAGCTAATACTAGTTAATATATTTCCTTGTTAAATGTGCATTGAAAAAAAAGAATGGTTAAGTACACATGCACAGTAACAACATTTTGTGTTTGTGATTCATGTTCTTTGTATTATTTACCATTGTTTTTTGTTTGTGTTTAAAACAGTTAATAAATATTGTGTTCCTATATGCTTCAATTAACCCATTGCTTGACAGAACGCATTATCGGGGAGCATCCATGAGTTTCACTTATATTCTTGTTTCAGGTGGTAGACGAGAATCATGCAGTTTAGAGGATATACTCCTGTTTGTCACTGGAGCAGACACAGAGCCTCTCCTTGGATTTACAATTCATCCCTGTATCATCTTTGTTGAAGCTGTTTCACCATTGCCTACTGCCAATACTTGTGTGAACAAACTTAATCTCTCTATATCAGACACTGTTTTGTCATTTGTTGAACAAGATCTATTTGATTCTTTTGATTTAGCTTTTGCTAACTCATTTTATGGTCTGCAATAATGAAAATAGAACATACATAAGACGACATGTTTACGTCCGTATAGGAAACTTCAGGTACTAGTACATGTAGTTTTTGCATCCGACCGCATGCTTGTAGCAAAGCTCAATTAATATAGAAGTGATTTTAAACAAATCCAGTTTAGTTATAGATGATAATGAAAGTACCGAGCATAAGGTCTGTAACTTATCAATCTTTATGGAATTATTGCCTTTGGATAAATGTTTTATGCGTACGGTGTACATTGCTTTAGAAGTTGCTTTTATAATAACATTACAAAGGTCACGCATAATTTTGGAACGCCTCAACTGTCGTCTATTGATCATTGATATATTGGGTGTTTCATTGAAATGATGTGGGATTAAATATTATGATATGAGCTTATCATAGTATGCTGTGTGCTTGTTATAGTATGCTGTGTGCTTGTTTTAAGTCTGTGTTTGACGCATTTGGTAACATATGTTAAATGATTTCATAATGATTGACATGACATATTGGATTGATTACTAGCAGATTTTCAAAGGGAGTTGTTATGCTAGTTACAATGGGATAAAAGAGAAGATGCCTATAGATTTTGAAATCAACTAGTGAAAAGTAGTGATTGGAGGGCATACATGTTGGAAAAACGTATCTTTTTCGTAACAGCTTTTAAGAGGTGATCTCTAGTTGTTTTTGTTTGATAAATATTATTGTTATGTCCGAGTTTGTAGCGTTATGTAAAGATGGAAATGAGAAATTGTAATGAACACTAACAACGGGGTCCATCATCACTAACTTTGAGATTTTTATAGCAATTCCTTTGAAATCAAAAAGTTGTTTTGTTGTTTATGTCTGTCTTGGTGAAATTATAACAATATAAAAGAATATATTGTATTATTCACAGATTTTTAAAGGGGATCAATCACAGATTTTTAAAGGGGATCAATCAATCCATACACTTTTCTAGTTACCTTATTAGCTCACCTGAGCACATAGTGCTCATGGGGAGCTTTTAGGATCTCGTTTTGTCCGTCGTACGTCAGTGCGTGCGTGCGTTAACTTTTTCTTCTAACGACTTCTCCTCCTTATAATTTGACAGATTTTAATGAAACTTCACAGGAATAATCCTTGGGAGACCGTCTTTCAAACTTGTTCAAATCGTTCCGGTCCATTGCATATGTAGGTCACCAGAGCTAAAAAAATAGATTTAAAAAATGAAAACTTAAAAAATCTTTGAAACCACAAGGGTCAGGAGTTTAATATTTGGTGTGTAACATCGTCTAGTGGTCCTCTACTAAGTTTGTTCAAATCATGCCCCTGGGGTCAAAAAAAATGGCCACGCCCAAGGGGTCACATGATTTATGTAGACTTGTATAGTAAATAACTTTTAAAATCTTCTTCTATGAAACCGCAAGGGTCAGGGGTTTAATATTTGGTGTGTAACATCGTATGGTGGTCCTCTACCAAGTTTGTTCAAATCATAACCCTGGGGTTAAAATTGGCCCCGCCCTGGGGCTATCTTATTTCCCATATATGTATATAGTGTAATATTTGGCATGTAACATCGTATGGTGGTCCTCTACCAAGTTTGTTCAAATCATACCCTTGGGGTTAAAATTGGCCCCGCCCTGGGGCTATCTTATTTCCGTTATATGTATATAGTGAAGACTTCAAAAATCTTCTCTGAAACCGCAAGGCCCAGAGGTGTGGTATTTGGCATGTAACATCATATTGTTGGTCTCTACCAAGTTTGTTCAAATCATGCCACTGGGGTCAAAACTGGCCCCGCCCTGGGGGTTACTTGTTTCCCTTATATGTATATACTGAAAACTTTAAAATTCTCTTAAACGCACGACCCATACATTTGAAATTTGGCATGTAACATCGTATGGTGGTCCTCTACCAAGTTTGTTCAAATCATTCCATTGGGTTCAAAATTGGCCCCACCCTGGGGGTAACTTGTTTTAATAATATCTCTTCAGAGTTTGAAAATGGTTGCGGTCAGTTGAAAAACATGGGGTGCAAGTTTCCTTATATGGCTATAGTGAAACATTGTGAACACTCTAGAAGTCGCATTTTTTGTCAAATATTCATGAAACTTGCTCAGAACATTTGTTCTAATGATAGCATGGCCAAGTTTGAAAATGGTTTCGGAAACATCACAAAAGTTGCTCAGAACAGTTCAGTTCCTGAAAGTCTCAGGTTCACAGGTTTTCAACACGAACCAATCCTAGCCATTTTGCAGTTACACTTGGAAGAAAAGTTTGATCAGTTCTTTGTGTCTGTTTTTGTTGCATTTTGGTAACACTTTTAAATTAACATATTGTTTTGATTTCTCACATATTTTCCTTTTGTATTGAACATTGAACAGTTTATATATTTATCTTCTTTTCAAATTATAAAACCAGATGTAGAATGACATTGTATGTAACGGATTTTCAATTAGCATTTTTATGCCCCCACGGAGTGGGAGGCATTAAGCATTGCACTTGTCCGTCCGTACGTACGTACGTCCGTACGTCCCGAAAGCTTGTGTTTTGAACTCCTCTTTAACTAGTGGGTGGATCTCGCTCAAACTTTCACAGTTGAATGACCTTAATGTGTAGACGATCGTAAAGACATGATTTCGGGCTGTGACGAGTTTTGGCAGAATTATGGCCCTTTGTCTTTTTTTTCTACATAGAATATATAGTCCCCAGAAGCTTGTGTTTTGAACTCCTGTTTAACTAGTTGGTGGATCTCGCTCAAACTTTCACAGTTGAATGACCTTAATGTGTAGATGATCGTAAAGAAAGGAATTTTGGCTGCGACGAGTTTTGGCAGAATTATGGCCCTTTGTCTGTTTTTTCCACTACAGAATATATAGTCCCAAAATTTTGTGTTTTCAACTCCCATTTAACTACTGGGGGAATTTCGCTCAAACTTTCACAGTTAAATGACCTCAATGCGTATATGATCGTAAAGAAAGCAATTTTGACTGCGACCAGTTTTAGCTGTATTATGTCCCTTTGTCTTTTTGTCCACTGTAGAATATATAGTGGATTTGTCTGTGTCCAAACATGTGTTGTGGGGGCATCAGTGTCTGTGACACATTTCTAGTTCTAGTTCCTTTTGTACCGAATTGTTGACCAATCTTATGTATGGTTTGTTCCATAACATAGCAGATTTTAAATTCCATGTTGTATTTATTACTAACATATTTTCAAGGTGATCACCCTAGCAATGTTCTTGTTTCGTTTGATATTTCGCTTGATTATTCAGAAATATGTTAATTATCCTACTAATCTCGGCGTCGGTGTCCAAACTGGTTAAGGATTTTATTCAAAATTTTGGTAACTTCTCAACGACACCAGTAATTCACTTAAAATTTGGCGTACACCTCTTGTTTACAACGTTTCATTTGCTGCTAAGACCTATGTCATACATCTCTTAGAGGTATAAATGTATGCTAATTTCTCGCGTGCCTCGAATGATATTATGAAATCAAAATTTGCATATATACATTTAGGCTTACTGTCATTTGTCCGAGATCTGTGGTTTTAGTGAGGAATGCAGGAGAAATATAGATACAAATTTTTAATCACGAGGAATCACTAAAATGTTATTTTCACGAGCGGCTTTACTACTATATAATGAATAACCAATTGTCAAACGATGATAAACAATGCATATTTGAAATCAACATAAAATCTATGCAATGCCTCGGTTCTACTTGCAGTCGTCATTGAACATTTTAATGAAATGTCATTAGCAAAACGTCCGATGAATTGAGTCAACTTAAAATAACCATATCCATTTGACATAGCCATTATGATATGTTTTGCAGACGTTTAGCAAAGATGTTAAAACTACAATGGTGTTAAATTGCACTAGTACCAGAACCAGTAAATAAGAATCAGCACATGGTTAGCTTTTTGTTAGTCCCCTACCGGTGTAACCGGAGGGGACTATAGGTTTACCCACGGTCCGTCCGTGTTTCCGTGTGTCCGTCCGAATCTGGATCCTGCGATAACTCAAAAAGTACTTAAGCTAGGTAGATGAAACTTGGTATGTGGATAGAGGGCCATATGGGGAATATGCACGTTATTTCATTTTTTTTTCGTCGGACAAAAATTGTTGTTCCTTAGTATGGTTACGGAAATAATTAAGAACTAAAATCTGGATCCTGCGATAACTCAAAAAGTTCTCAAGCCAGGTGATGAAACTTGGTATGTGGATAGAGGGCCATATGGGGAATATGCCAATTATTTCAGTTTTTTTCTCAGACAAAAATTGTGGTTGCTATGGTTACAGATGCTATGGTTACAGAAATGATTGAAAAACTAAAATTTGGATCCTGCGATAACTCACAAAGTACGTAAGCTAGGTTGATAAAACTTGGTATAGCCTTGGTCACATTTCACCGCGTCATACGCAGACCGCAGACCAGACGCACGATTTTGAGATCGCCAGACAAACGCATGCGTTTGATGAAACTTTGTGCAGTACGCAAGGGCACCGTGAGTCCGACGCGGGGTCGTCGCACGGTTGACGCTCGTTTGTTGATTTTCAAAACGATTCAAGTGGGTCTGCGAATGATGCGTTTGACGTGCGTGTTTTGTGCGTCAGACGCACGGCGGTCGCAAGGTCAACGTGCGTTAACCGTGCGATTTTCATGCATTCCTACGATTGTCGCACGTCTGACGCGTGATTGACGAAGTGTATTCACAAGTCCGTCGCAACTACCCTTGCGTAAAAGTCATAATGAATCATATTTCAAAGTAAGTTTATTATCGTTTTGATGTTCAAGAATGCCACCTCGTGGAAAAACAATAACATGCAAAAACAGGCACATGCGGTAAATCTGTCCGTCAGATTGTACCGACTGAACATAGATGTAAAAGAAATGCATCCGCCGAGTAGTCCATGCAGGGGAAAAGGGGCATGACGGCTCGTGTTAAGATAAATTAGTCACCATTTGACATTCGTACCAGCTCCCTATCAATAATGTATCAAATTGGCTAATCAGTGGCCTCCTTTCAGTCCATGGGCGCACTCGAAGATATGTTTTTTTTAAGCCGGCGCCGACCAGTCAACGTTGCTAAAATAGCATATTCGCACTCTTTATGGTATTTGTGGCATTGTTTTCGCAAGAATGAATGATTTTGTTTTATTTTTCCACCTTAATACTTATATATTTACATCACATATATATTTGTAACATTAATATGACCATTTTCGATTGTATGTGTATAGTGAAATATGACAATTAGCATTACTTGAAAAGCAATAACAATGGCATTGACAAAAATAAAACTATATGACCATGTGATGCATTTAACAATATAAATGCAAAACTTGTATCAAGCAGTGTTACAGGCATTTTGTGTTTGGAACGATACATCATTTCACATGATTGAGTATTGTGTCGGTGGCGGTCCATTTTTGTTAAATCGGGAAAATAATAGTGAAAATATTAAGTAAATGGATTTACTTGGACACGGTTTAGAAAAACTCAAAAAACTGCTGTAAGGGTTCACACTTTTTTTTAATTCTTTCTACCTACAGCGTGTTTTGCTTTAGAAACAGTCCATTTTCAACAAAGACCGGTGATAATTACGGAAACAGTTGGCGTTTAATGTTGTGTTAAACATTGTAAAATCGATAAATAATGCGGTATATTAAACATTAATACAAATCGCCCAAGGCACATAAAAACGGTTACCTTTCATAATTGTATATCTTACAGATGAAATAAAAGGAAATATTGTGCTTCTCTTATGTATGTATTCATCTGATAGGTATTGTCTGACAGTTTGTTTTTTTTAGTTGTTTCTCGTAATAATATTAACGGCATTCTGGTAAACATCAATACCAAAATTATTTGATGTCCAATTCTTTGGACAATGATTGTTTAACTCGACTGTGCATGGCAACGATACACTGAATCTATTCTCTTGCAGAATCGGCCGTCTGTCATCAGCGACTAGTTGTGACGCTATTGGATTTTCAAAAGCAATGTGCGACAGTGCTTCGTTTGTCGAGCTCGTTTCTCCAACCGAGCTGATTTCTCTAGCCATATATAACTGCATCGGCGAATATTTGACTGTCCTTAGTTTATGCTTAGCCCAAGCATGGCTCCAAACAACTAATTTATCATTTATTTTGCACATGTAAATATAATGGAGAGCGTAAATGTGCACTTCATTAAAAGGATCCAACAATCCAATGTCTTCCATGTGGTAAAATAATGGAGAGCGTAAATGTGCATTTCATTAAAAGGATCCAACAATCCAATGTCTTCCATGTGGTAAAATAGGTCATAATAGTACGATAACACCCCATCATATACATCTCGCCACATGCGCTCAATACGCTGATTGTGTATACTCTTTCCTGTAATCATACCTGTCGAACCTCTCTTTTGCAGCATGAACTCTGCAATTTTAAGGTTTTCCAGACCTTGGTCTGATCTTACACGCTCGGGTATTCCATACTTCTGCACTGCAGCAAAGAAACAATCAAACAGTGTGTCAGCCTTGTTGTTGTCCACACATTTCAGAAATACAACCAAGCGACTAAAACCATCGACACCGCCGGCAATTATGAATTGCCATCTCAACAGTTTATGGTTAGTATCGACGTGCCAGCATTCATTTGGTTTAGCAATACAATAAACCCTTCGGTGTAACCTTCTTCGTTTTCTTTCTCGCACACCATCTTCGTCAATTTGATGAAGCAAGTCTCGTAAGCGTGATCGTGGTACCTGAAACAAGTTGTCATGTACATGTATGCCTCGAACTACACGTTTCTCAGTCTAGCATTATAAACTTGATCTTTATCCAACACTCGCATACTATTCTCGACGTAGATGAATGTAAACGAACTTCAACAATTTTCTATGAAACCTTTGACTTGATTGCAAAAAAAGTTGCGCAGAAATATGGGGTGACTGTCTAGCAATTTCTAAACAATAACTTTCATTCGTTAAAACATTGTCGTCAGAGGGAGGAAAGTATGGCTGTAAAGGCAATTTTGTAATTTATCAGAATCATGCGTAATATTTACACTATTTGAGTATGGGGAAATATTCAATGTAATGAGCGGATTGTCAAATTGAGTAAGAATCCTACTGGAACAATATTTTTGCACTGGCTATGTTCTTTATTAACGAGATTATCAATATAATATTGATTCTAAATATTCGACATTATCAACGTAGTATTGATTCTAGATAAATATATTCGACAATATTGCAAAACGGTATGTTTACTATGAGTCGAGAATTAGGGGCATCGATATTACCATAAATTGTAGATTAATTATGTTAACAATTTTAATTTATTTCACCGGGCCGGCTATCTCAGTTGGTAGAGCGCTGGACTATAAATCCGAGGATCGCGGGTTCGATCCCCGGCCCGGACACAACTTGTGTGGGGATTGGTCATGAAATCCTTTCTACGGCCATTCTTCCCCTACCTCTGATTCAAGTAGGGCAGTTGTCAATTACCGGCATAGGTATGTGCACTGTGTACTGGTACACCAGCTAACCCAGGAAAGTGTGAGTTGGTAAACTGACCGCCGTGATATGACTGAAATACTGTTGAAAACGGCGAAAAATCCAACAACAAACCATTGAACTTGAGTAAATTCATTTCACATGACAAATATTGTATTTGTGATGGCCAGATTCAATGCGGAAGACACGATTTTTACACGAATTCACGGAAACAAGCGTCCGAATTAGAATAGAATTAATACGAGAACATCCCGAAAACTATGCTCTCACATTAAATGAGCAGAAGGATGCATCAATTACAAGAAATATTTGGCAGTCCATAAGAAAAAGCCTGAATATAGATGGAGTTTCAGTAAATTGTGTTTATGTTATGACAAGCTTTTTAAATGTTGACATCCGCCCGTACGTCCGTTTGTAGTTTATCCCATTTTTATACAGAACCAACACGATGAATAAATTCACGTAAAGCGAATTCGCGGTCGCATGGAATCATCTTTCGCGGATCACGCAGACGTTTACGTTCGCGTGCGCATGGAATACCGGCTTGAATCTGTTGCAGATACGAATACAGAAGCATGGAAACACGGTCTAAGTGTTCTATATAGAGGTGAACATATATATATGAACAGGGTACATATTAAGTTGACAACTAACGATACACGAAAAACAAACGTCGACAAAAAATTTATCACATTGTGCTCAGGTGAGCATAAATCATAATGCACTATATACTTAAATAATTCTCATTATTATAATAAAAACAACAAGAGTGCCATTGTCACAAAGATACACCCGTCAGTAAAAAAAAATTCAGGTAAAGATTGGACAAAGTCTCAATTGATTTCCCTTATTTTGCCTTTGACCTTTAATTGTGACCTTGATCTTCGACCTAGGGACTTGATTATATTGTGCGCCACTCAGTATGCTTCTAACTACTGCAAAGTTAATTCAAAATGCTTAATTTGCTCAAGACTATGTTTTGACCTTTGATCTGGATTTGTGACCTTTACCTTAGACCTAGTGACCTTATTCTTGCACATGACACTCCGTCTCGTCATGCTGATCACTTTTGCCAAGTTATTCGAAAATCCATCCATGCTGGACAAAGTTCTGCTCCGGACAAAGTATTAAGTACTAATTTCCTAAATTTGACCTTGAATTATGACCTTGACATTGGACCTAGCGACCTGCTTTCGTGTGCGACACTACGTCTCATCATGCAGATTACTTCTCCCAATGCTGTTCATTTATGCCAAGTTATTTAAAAATCCACCCATGCTGGACAAAGTAATGCCCCGACAACGTGTCAAGTACAAATTTCCTAAATTTGAACTTTGACCTTAAATTGTGACCTTTACCTTGGACCTAGGGACCTGGTTTTGCGCGCGACACTCCGTCTCATCATGCTGATCACTTATGGCAAATTATACGAAAATCCATACATGCTGGACAAAGTTATGCTCCGGACAAATATTTCCCGCCGCAAGCCCGCCCGCTCGGGTGTTCCCATAATACGGCCGTTTTTCAAAAACGGGCGTATAAAAAAACCAATTTACAATTCTGAATACCTAATCTGTACAACAAGTAGGCTATTATGATCAGACTGCTGATAATAGCATCTGTGTCTATTTGAAATATACCTATGTTTTTTTGCAATGTGCAAATCAACTCATATACCATTGTATTATCAATAATTGTAAATATTTAATTTAAATAATGTACGGTAATATTCCAACAAAATCTTGACTTGGAACGTTATAAGAACGTTATAAGAGCCGGCGGGCACGTTGCTCAAGCTAATCGAAAATCACCTTTTTTCATTTATAGCAATAAGGCAAAAAAGTGTTTTTTCCCACTAACATCCCAAAATAATTAGTGTAGGTAGGTTCGGCGTAACTTTTTCTTCTTACTTTGTTTACGTAATGCAAGTTATTTCCCACTTCAGCACGGAAATTCAATGACAACACTCACCTAAATGTCTATGCAACATTCTTTCTGTATATATATTAAAGTTAAAAATCATACTGACAAAGATATGATAACATGTTAGAGCTACTGTCATGATAGGAAACAGAGAATATTTCGCTGTGATTTCGATTCGAAGTAGCAAAACAAGTTTAGGGTCGGCACGAAAACTAAGGGTAGGACGGGTTAGTGGAAACAAACAACTTTTTTACCGCCAAATACAAGTACGTTGCTCCGTTTAGCTTCACACACATATAAGTGTTACCAATTGAATAACATTCCATATCAACTTACAATGAGAGTATAAAATCACTCGCAAATAACGCGATTATTAAAACATCACTTATTATATAAGGAAATTGACTTAGTTTACCTTTATTCCTTTATTACGGAGAAGTGGTCTTAACATAGACTCTCCACATCTTGGAAACTCGGATATAGTTTTCTTAACCACACGTATGAGTGCATCGTCAGCAATTTTAGTAAAAGCATGTACTCGCAAATTGTAAGTCATCATTCGTCGATACACTGTGCTTTCTGATACTGAAAGCAATTTTGATATTTCTTTAATCGTAAATCCATATTCGAGCAAAGTTTCCAACCTTTCTTTTGTTATGTCGAAAGGGGAGGCATCCACGCTAGTTTGCATTTTGTTCGAATAAATAATACACTTTGTTCTAAGTTTCATTATATCGGTTGTAGACGTTACACCAAGTAAGTTAAATTCATGCATCGACAAACGACAAACGATATCTGGCGAAATCTTTTCTGTCAAAAACTTTGGTGTGTAATGATCCAATTTCAATGAATGCAGAATACTTCCAATATCTTCAGCCATTTTTCCTGACGAACTGTGTTCAAACCCTGTGTGAAGACACCTTAAATAAACAAAGTATACATAGTTTAGAAAAAACCTGAAGCAATTATAATGCCCCATAATGTAATTATGTCTTCGAAGACGCTTATTAGACGAATTCTTTAGCAGTTATGGATTCTAATTAAATGTCAGAGTCGACCTTTGCCCTTGACGGAACAGAGAACAGAACAGAACAGACAGTTTATTAAGACTTATACATATGTACATCGTCTTTAATTCATACAATTTTAAATAAAGTTATGTCACGTGTCAATATATTATAATGTTTAACAAATCGTAATAAAAAAATATAAAGATACAAGGAAATTTCGAAACAAAAATAATAAAAGAAAATAAGCACAGACAACAACAAAGATTTGAAGTAGGAGAAACATACTAATTTCAAAGGCATTAAGGATAAACTATTACTGTTCGTTTACTACGGTATATATGATATAATTTTTAAAGAAAATATCGACACCAAATAATTCGCAAAATATCAATGATTTTAAGTAGACATAGACTAATTTCAAAGGCAGTCCAGAAAACTAATAATTTTCATTTAAGTGGTATAAATAATAGAATTGCGTATAGTTAAAGCTTCCTTTACATATTTACATACATGAATAGTTTCAGATCTACATGTTGATGTCAATAAACTATGGAACTTAACAACAGATGGATGCATGTAATAAATACGTTTAATGTATTTTTGTCGTAGTAAACGGTAGCAAGGACATACACAAATGAAATGGAAATCATCCTCTATGTCCCGCTGATTACAACAAAGGCAATAACGTTCTTCACGAGGGATATTGTTGCGTGAGTATCTTCCGGTCTGAAATCTTAAAGGGTGGACAGAAGCCCTTAATTTTACAAAGTACAAACGTAGACTCTTGGGCAATAAATCTAATTAGTATTCATATTCAAGGGATGTTTTAAACATTCTATACATTATCTAGAACAGAGCTATTATTCATATTACCAAACCATTCCTGCTTAAAGGTGTCAATAATTCTGCATTTGAATTCACATACAAAACCATAACTATTACTTGTATTGGAATTTTCAAATAAATAGGAAAATTCGTATTCATTTAACAATTGTTTAGCATTTGTAACCCATTTTTTGTATCCTTTATTACAATCACTCAATGCTTGGTTATACACAGTTTGAATAATAATATTTTTGCTGTTAATAACTTTTAACCAATACTCAACAGTTCGTACATATCTGTTTACATATAACAGGTATCTACCTAACTCCCCATATACTGTAGCATTACAGGTGTTTATTTAAACATTTAACAACCTTTAGCAAAATGCGTTCAATCTCTTTTGATTTATTAAAACCCCATATTTTCAGAGGCATAGCATAAAATAGAACCAACAAAAGAATCAAACAACTGGCACAATAATTTCGGCTTAAGATCATACTGCTTACATTTATAAAATCAAATATTCATAGCCTTAAGGGCTTTTCCAACCTAATGTTCTTGATTTAATGTGAAACTACCAGTGTAATTAATAACAGTGCCGAGATAATTGAAATTATCGACGACTTCTATATTTTGACCATTATAAGTCCATTTCTCATCTTGTGGAATTTTAACCCTTTTGTGAAAAAAACTTGACGCGGACCTTTGACTAAGGAGTATGAGAGTTGTACACGACAGTTTCGACAGTACAAGAGGTATTTTTAATGTTTAATGAAGCTGGGGATAATACTCCTTAACTCATCGTCGGATACCCACGTTCGACCCATTCCGCTCCTCTCCATACACTAATACTGGAGTGTTAGCAAACTTTACTGTTGGAGATTTTAATGAATGGAGTGACCATGCTCCGTTGCATTTTTCATTATATTGTAACAATTGTTCACCCAGTTATGAGACATTCACGGATGTTAAATATAAATGGAATAGTTCATTTCGAGATGAATTTCGTTCAGGAATTATTTCAAAATTGCCTATTTTTAATGATATTGTCGATAGTATAGATTGAGTATAGATCGAACGCATCCATTTAAAATTTTGCAAAAGGTTGTTAAATGTAAAAATAAACACATGTAATGCTACGGTATATGGAGAGTTAGGTAGATACCCGTTATATGTAAATAGATATGCACGAATGGTTAAGTATTGGTTTAAAATTATTAACAGTAAAAATATTATTATACAAACTGTGTATAAACAAGCAGTGGATGATTGCAACAAAGGATACAACAATTGGGTTGCGGATGTTAAAAAATTGTTAAATCAATACGGATATTCCTATGTATTTGAAAATCCCAATGTTACTAACACTCATGCTTTTGTATGTGAATTCAAATGTAGAATTATTGACACATTTAAACAAGAATGGTTTGGTAATATGAATAATAGTTCTGTTTTAGACATCTATAGAATGTTTAAAACATCTCTCGAATATGAAGACTACTTAGATTTATTACCCAAGAGCCTACGTTTTTACTTTGTAAGATTACGGGCGTCTGCCCATCCATTGAGAATTCAAACAGGCAGATACTCCCGTAACAATATCCCTCGTAACGAACGTTATTGCCTATGTTGTAACCAAATAGATACAGAGGATGAATTTCATTTCACTTGTATATGTCCCTGTTATCGTACACCCCGAAAAAAATATATTAAATGTTTTTACTATATCAGGCCATCTGTTGTTAAGTTCCACATTTTATTGACATCAACGTGTAAATCTGAGATTGTTAATTTATGTAAATATGTAAAAGAAGCTTTAACTATACGAAATACTATTATAAATACCACGTAAATTATTAACAATAATGCAATGTAATATACTTTCTCTAACTTTTAAACCATAGCTATATTTATTTTAATAATTATTCTGTTTTTATTTTATTTTCCACAAAAATATTTTGTCTATCTTTACTGCCTTTAAAATTGTCCTTTTTTTTTCTTTTTTTCGTAATATTGGTTATTGTATAATTAATTGTTTTCATTGTAACATATTGACAAGTGAGAGTACTTTATTTAAAATTTATAAGTTCCATGAAAATTAGAATTTTTTCGCAAATTTGTTTTTGTATAATTAAATTGTATTTATTGTAATATATTGATGCGTGACATAACTTTATTTCAAATTTGTATGTATTTAAGACGATGTACATATGTATAAGTCTAAATAAATTGTCTGTCTGTCTGTCTGTCTGTCTGTCTGTAACGGAATGATTAGTCGTGGGTATCCGACGATGTCCTTAACTATTACCTTAATTCTTTCTCGACGCTTGGTCCATACCATATGTGAAAACTTAAGGTCCATTCGGCAAAATTCAAGTGGCAGTAAAATTAAATTATTCAGCTTTGATTCGCTCTTCATAGAAACCAGTGTTTTCAATTATGTCTATAGATCTTTATTGTAAATAAGAAAAGACTGAACAGTCACATTTTGCCGACACTCTAATGTAATAATAATAATAATGATATTAATATCTGCCCATTATTTTATAGAAGGGTATATCTGTCAGGGCATGCATGTTTCTAAATAATAATTGGATGTTGGTAATTAAGCCTAGGTGAAAAGTACATGCTTCTTAATGACAATTTCAATTCATTGAGTTACACGTTACGAATTAATTGTAAATTCAGTGCGTCTATGTCCTTCTTCTATCGGTTAGTCGTTATTCGCATTGTACATCGTTAATAATTAAATATAAACTACATATTTTTGCATGTAAGTGACATAATGCATCATAGTATCTCGTAAACATTACTGTGTACATTTTACGCTCATTTTTATGAATGAAGCTACCTCAACTGATTAGCCTGAGCAGTCCGCACATTGTAATCAGGGACGACACTTTTCGGTTAAATGGTATGAAGGAAGTCTTTTCTAACCATAAATCCAGCATAGGCGTAAACGGTCGTCCCTGATTAGCCTGTTCGGATTGCATAGGCTAATCTGGAACGATACTTTCCGCACATGCCCGAAGACCGGTTTTCGCATGACGCGACTCATTTTGTTTTCACCTAACTGATTAAAGGCTGATCGATAAAATGTTTTTACGAGTACCACAATGCATATATAATAATGTAAGGTAGATCCATGCTATTGCCGTTTACTGACATGCATGTTCTGGCAAATATACCCATCCATATTCAATGACGTAATCTGAACAAAGAATAACTAGATCTAAATTACTTATTTTGTCAGCGACTCGGTAGTATAACTTCATTTGCAATCGCGCGGTAACAAACTTACAATGAATACATTTTATGCAAAATCAACAACAATACAAACTAAATGCTTACATTAAACGTTAAATTCAAACCTACCTTCGTTTAAGATGATTCTAATTTCTAGGAAAATCGCATGTGCGCGTGACTAACTAACGGTGTGGATGTTTATGTCGCCGCGTCGAAATATTATTCCATTGTCGTAAACTGTTATGACCTCCGTATTACAGCAGTGAAGTTAACATGCATACTCGGTAATTCATGACGCAAAAGTACATTTACACATTATTATAGAGTGTAAAGGCATATTACAGGAGGGTATTCGACGATGGTAGACATGCTGATATATGCAAAATTAAATCGAAATTATATATATTGGAAAATAAATATGTAAGGGAACATTCGCCAACTATAATTATTTCAAATTTACGTCACATTGATCAAACGAAATATATCATACTGAAAAAAAGCTCACGATATTATCAGCACAAACTATATAAGAAATCAAGCTAGTATCGTAATATATAAAAAAAAGTCATAGTCAAGAGTTCACGCATCATAATTTCGAAACATCATATCATTATAAAGAAACAACAAGACAAAATAAAAGATGCACCCATCAAAATAAAGAAACTACTAGTCATAATAAAGAATGCACTCATCACAATAAGGTACACACTAGTCATAATAAAGAAGGCACACATCATAATAAAGAATCTACTATTCATAATAAAGAAAGTACACAACATAAAACAGAAGCCACCAGACGAAATAAAGACTGCACACATCACGATAAAGAAACTACTAGTCATAATAAAAAATGCACCCATCATAATAATGAAACTACTAGTCATAATAAGGAATGCACACATCATAATAATGAAACTACTAATCATAATAAGGAATGCACACATCATAATAATGAAACTACTAATCATAATAAGGAATGCACACATCATAATAATGAAACTGCTAATCATAATAAGCAATGCACCCATCATAATAATGAAACTACTAATCATAATAAGTAATGCACACATCATAATAATGAAACTACTAGTCATAATAAGGAATGCACCCATCATAATAATGAAACTACTAATCTTAATAAGGAATGCACCGATCATAATAATGAAACTACTAGTCATAATAAAGAATGCACCCATCATAATAATGAAACTACTAATCATAACAAGGAATGCACACATCATAATAATGAAACTACTAATCATAATAAGGAATGCACACATCATAATAATGAAACTACTAATCATAATAAGGAATGCACACATCATAATAATGAAACTACTAATCATAACAAGGAATGCACACATCATAATAATGAAACTACTAATCATAATAAGGAATGCACCCATCATAATAATGAAACTACTAATCATAATAAGTAATGCACACATCATAATAATGAAACTACTAGTCATAATAAGGAATGCACCCATCATAATAATGAAACTACTAATCTTAATAAGGAATGCACCGATCATAATAATGAAACTACTAGTCATAATAAAGAATGCACCCATCATAATAATGAAATTACTAATCATAACAAGGAATGCACACATCATAATAATGAAACTACTAATCATAATTAGGAATGCACACATCATAATAATGAAACTACTAGTCATAATAAAGAATGCACCCATCATAATAATGAAACTACTAGTCATAATAAGGAATGCACACATCATAATAATGAAACTACTAATCTTAATAAGGAATGCACACATCATAATAATGAAACTACTAGTCATAATAAGGAATGCACCCATCATAATAATGAAACTACTAATCATAATAAGTAATGCACACATCATAATAATGAAACTACTAGTCATAATAAGGAATGCACCCATCATAATAATGAAACTACTAATCATAATAAGGAATGCACACATCATAATTATGAAACTACTAATCATAATAAGGAATGCACACATCATAATAATGAAACTACTAATCATAATAAGGAATGCACACATCATAATAATGAAACTACTAATCATAACAAGGAATGCACACATCATAATAATGAAACTACTAATCATAATAAGGAATGCACCCATCATAATAATGAAACTACTAATCATAATAAGTAATGCACACATCATAATAATGAAACTACTAGTCATAATAAGGAATGCACCCATCATAATAATGAAACTACTAATCTTAATAAGGAATGCACCGATCATAATAATGAAACTACTAGTCATAATAAAGAATGCACCCATCATAATAATGAAACTACTAATCATAACAAGGAATGCACACATCATAATAATGAAACTACTAATCATAATAAGGAATGCACACATCATAATAATGAAACTACTAGTCATAATAAAGAATGCACCCATCATAATAATGAAACTACTAGTCATAATAAGGAATGCACACATCATAATAATGAAACTACTAATCTTAATAAGGAATGCACACATCATAATAATGAAACTACTAGTCATAATAAGGAATGCACCCATCATAATAATGAAACTACTAATCATAATAAGTAATGCACACATCATAATAATGAAACTACTAGTCATAATAAGGAATGCACCCATCATAATAATGAAACTACTAATCATAATAAGTAATGCACACATCATAATAATGAAACTACTAGTCATAATAAAGAATGCACCCATCATTATAATGAAACTACTAATCATAATAAGTAATGCACACACCATAATAATGAAACTACTAATCATAATAAGGAATGCACCCATCATAATAATAAAAATACGAATCATAATAAGGAATGCACACATCATAATAATGAAACTACTAGTCATAATAAAGAATACACACATCACAATAAAAAATCCACTTCCCATTATAAAGAAAGCACACATAATAACACATGAACCACAAGACGTAATACAGACTACTCACATCATATTAAAGATTCCACTTATCATAATAAAGAATGCACTCATCATAATATAGAAGGTATACATCATACTAAAGAAAGCACTCATCATAATATAGAAGGTACACATCGTAATAAAGAAAGCACTCATCATAATAGAAAATGTACACATCAAAATAAAGAAAGCACTCATCATAATAAAGAAGGTACACATCATAATAAAGAAAGTACTTATCAAAATAAAGAACCCACTAGTCATAATAAATAATGCACATATCATAATAAAGAAACCACTTGTCATAATAAAGAAAGCACACGTCATAATGTAGGGACCACAAGGCAAAATAAAGAATTCACACATCATAATAAAGAAGGTACACATCATAATACCGAAACCACTCATCATAATAAAGAAAATACATGACATAATATAAACAGTTGGCATAAGACAGCTGAGGCGTTCCATATTAACACGTAAATATTTGCGATACCACTTAATTTTTATTAACTGAAATTCTGATGAAGTTGGATATATTCAGCTCTTGTTGTTTGATTTTTATTATCTGTGATAGTTGATTTGCTGTTGAATTATTTAAGCCAATAAAATCCAATGGTGCATATTAGGTCTGTAATTTCAGTTGAAAACAATAAATGTTACCAAAGAATGATTTGAATATTTCGAAATGAACTTACATTTTGACAAATTAAGACTTTAAATGAGAGGTAACTACGAGTATTATGACAGTATGTTACATAACAAATGTGTTAATAAAAAAATTGTACTAATTTTCACATATATATTGATTGTTTAAGAATAATAAAATGCTACCAAAGGATAATGCGTTTCTTGTGCATTCAGTTGTGGATTCACTAAAATCATTTTTATAAAAATAATCGAACATTTTAATTACTACTACTGTGTCAAACGTTCACAACTTTATGAATACATGGTATATGGAATCTCTGGAAGATGAAATTGCCATTAGTTTTATATTGTAAGGTCTTACGAGAAAGAGGAGACCTTATATTGCTCATCTGCTTATAGGGACCTTTAGGCGGTATTTCGCATAACTATCGACACTATTATTAATTGAATAGATACAAAAAAGAAACACAAAGACAAACACTTTGTTTTCTTTCTTTTTTTCGGGGGAGGGGGACAGTTCCAGTAGGATTCTACTACAGAATCGTGCTTATGAATGACAGAAAAACTCCCTCGGCGCGCATGACACAGCCGAACATCATCGTGATCATATCATGTACATTTTATTCACATATCGATTTTACAATAAGCCATTTGTGCCCAGCCCACGCTAGTGACATCCATGAACACTGTTTGTTTAATAAAATGATAAACGTCTGTCAACTGTTTGATAGAAACAATGCTATCGTATTGAACAATGCCTTAATATTAATTCTTTGAAAATGAACTTTAATTTTGAACTTTGAACTTTCAATATTATGTTATTCACGACCTATCGTCGATACATTTGACAGGGCACCAGTATGTGTAAACTGAAGAACTGGAATGAACATGGCATTACTCGTGACATGTAAGCGCTTCATATGTAACAGCGAAGTTATTATCTCTGCATGGTTGGCACACTAAGGTTTTAGTTACCAGACTAGTCATAAAGCTCACCTATTCAACGCTGGCCTTGTAGGCAATGGCCCAAATGTCCCAGGACAAAGCTCGTTGGAGTAAACTTCACTAAATTTCTTAAATTCAAATTAATTAAGTCTGTGGATGTTTAATGTATGGGTCTGAGGTACATTTAATGTATTAAATATGTAAATATGTTTAGGCGTTTAGTAGTTTATCCTTTTATAAACAGCTGTCGTTCGATTTAACATTTTGATCTGAAGTTTCCACTGTAATACAACTTAAGTTAAGATTCCCTTAAGAGGTTTGTGATTACCGGCCCTGAAGCTAACCACTGTTGCGTAAACAGACCCATAGAATAGACAATAAAATTAGGATTCTCCTCGATAGATAATTGATATAATTTTACTTTGTTGATTATTCATTTCAACGGGGAAATATTTTTATATTGCAACATAATCGAGTTGTAAAAGATATAAATTAATCATACTCAAAGACATTCACATTCATAAACAATAAAGTTTTGTGAAAACCCTTTGTGAATGGACTCTTATATGTTTGTTCAAAGGCACAGTTTGAGCAATCAAAATAGAAGACGACAACTTAACACTATTTATATCACAGCTTGACGTGACGGTACTGAAGCAGGTTCATTTGCCAACACCGTTTATCGGAACTGAGCAAAATGAAACCTAAGGAATTCTCGAAGAAGGTTAATAAACAATAAAAAAGAAAGGAATATAGCAATTTAGTCTAGATAATACGAAGCTTTTTGAAGATTTTTAACATCTGTATTCAACAGAGCATTCGGCCGAAAATAAATATGTTCAAAATCACAATATAGAATTAGATGCAGTATTTTACTCAAGAAGAAATACCCAGAGCAATACGTTCACAAAACAACAACAAAAGTAGTGGAATTGATACATAATGTACAGAGGTGTAAAAATGCACAATCAATGAGTTCGCGCCATTTTTTTGTATTGTGTAACTGATAATAGCAACACGGGGGAATGTCCCAAAGCAAACGGGGAGGGCACAAATGTACTTATTTTAAGGGTGGACATAATGAATGTGCCAAAAAAACTACAGAAGCATGACAGCAATAAAATATATTCCACATGTCTTGTAAACCGTTTTACTATGTGGTCTGATGAGCATGAACAACTAAAAAAATCAAGTTGGATTTCGAGAGGGAATCTGGACGGTGGATATTGTATTTTTCTCTTACCCTCTAGTTTCACCTGAATATTACAGTCTATCCTGATAATATATATCTCGGCTGGTTATTGTTGTCTCGCCTGAGTATTGTAGTGACGCCTGGTTATTGTTGTCTCGCCTGAGTATTGTAGTGACGCCTGGTTATTGTTGTCTCGCCTGAGTATTGTAGTGACGCCTGGTTATTGTTGTCTCGCCTGAGTATTGTTGTGACGCCTGGTTATTGTTGTCTCGCCTGAGTATTGTAGTGACGCCTGGTTATTGTTGTCTCGCCTGAGTATTGTAGTGACGCCTGGTTATTGTTGTCTCGCCTGGGTATTGTAGTGACGCCTGGTTATTGTTGTCTCGCCTGAGTATTGTAGTGACGCCTGGTTATTGTTGTTTCGCCTGGGTATTGTTACCACGCCTCGTTATTGTTGTCTCGCCTGGGTATTGCAGTGACGCCTGGTTATTGTTGTCTCGCCTGAGTATTGTAGTGTTGCCTGGTTATTGTTGTCTCGCCTGAGTATTGTAGTGACGCCTGGTTATTGTTGTCTCGCCTGAGTATTGTAGTGACACCTGGTTATTGTTGTCTCGCCTGGGTATTGTAGTGACGCCTGGTTATTGTTGTTTCGCCTGAGTATTGTAGTGACGCCTGGTTATTGTTGTCTCGCCTGAGTATTGTTACCACGCCTGGTTATTGTTGTCTCGCCTGGGTATTGTTACCACGCCTGGTTATTGTTGTCTCGCCTGAGTATTGTAGTGACGCCTGGTTATTGTTGTTTCGCCTGGGTATTGTTACCACGCCTGGTTATTGTTGTCTCGCCTGGGTATTGTAGTGACGCCTGGTTATTGTTGTCTCGCCTGAGTATTGTAGTGACGCCTGGTTATTGTTGTCTCGCCTGAGTATTGTAGTGACGCCTGGTTATTGTTGTCTCGCCTGAGTATTGTAGTGACGCCTGGTTATTGTTGTCTCGCCTGAGTATTGTAGTGACGCCTGGTTATTGTTGTCTCGCCTGAGTATTGTTACCACGCCTGGTTATTGCTGTCTCGCCAGAGTATTGTAGTGACGCCTGGTTATTGTTGTTTCGCCTGAGTATTGTAGTGACGCCTGGTTATTGTTGTCTCGCCTGAGTATTGTTACCACGCCTGGTTATTGTTGTCTCGCCTGAGTATTGTAGTGACGCCTGGTTATTGTTGTTTCGCCTGGGTATTGTTACCACGCCTGGTTATTGTTGTCTCGCCTGGGTATTGTAGTGACGCCTGGTTATTGTTGTCTCGCCTGAGTATTGTAGTGACGCCTGGTTATTGTTGTCTCGCCTGAGTATTGTAGTGACGCCTGGTTATTGTTGTCTCGCCTGAGTATTGTAGTGACGCCTGGTTATTGTTGTCTCGCCTGAGTATTGTAGTGACGCCTGGTTATTGTTGTCTCGCCTGAGTATTGTTACCACGCCTGGTTATTGCTGTCTCGCCAGAGTATTGTAGTGACGGCTGGTTATTGTTGTTTCGCCTGAGTATTGTAGTGACGCCTGGTTATTGTTGTCTCGCCTGAGTATTGTAGTGACGCCTGGTTATTGTTGTCTCGCCTGAGTATGGTAGTGACGCCTGGTTATTGTTGTTTCGCCTGAGTACGGTTATTGTTGTCTTGACTGATTATTGTTGTCTCGCCTGATTATTGTTGCCTCGCCCGAGTAATGTTGCCTCGCCTGATTATTGTTGCCTCGCCTGATTATTGTTGCCTTGTCTGATTATTGTTGTCACGCCTGAGTATTGTTGTCTCGCCTGATTATTGTTGTCACGCCTGGTTATTGTTGTCTCGCCTGGTTATTGTTGTCTCGCCTGATTATTGTTGCCTCGCTGATTATTGTTGCCTCGCCCGAGTATTGTTGCCTCGCCTGATTATTGTCGCCTCGACTGATTATTGTTGTCTCGCCTGATTATTGTTGTCACGCCTGAGTATTGTAGTGTCGCCTGGATATTTTAGTCTCGCCTGATTATTGTAGTGTCGCCTGGTTATTGTAGTCGCTCCTTAGCATTGTTGCCTCGCCTGCTTATTGTAGTCTCGCCTGAGTATTGTTGTCTCGCCGGAGTTTTATAGTCTCGCCGGAATATATCGCCTGGTTATTAAAGTCTCGTCTGGTTATTATAGTCTCGCCTGGTTATTATAGTCTCGCCTGGTCATTATAGTATTGCCTGATTATTGTAGTCCCGCCTGATTATTGAAGTCTCGCCTGGTTATTATAGTCCCTCCTGGTTATTGCAAATCAAGCCCGATAAATTTAGTCACGCCTGATTATTGTAGTCTCGCTTGGTTATTATAGTCTCGCCTGATTATTGTTGCCTCGCCTGATTATTGTTGTCTCGCCTGATTATTGTAGTGTCGCCTGGATATTTTAGTCTCGCTTGAGTATTGTAGTCGCGTCTTAGCATTGTTGGCTCGCCCGCTTATTGTAGTCTCGCCTGAGTATTGTTGTCTCGCCTGATTATTTTAGTCGCCTGAGTGTTATAGTCTCGCCTGAATATTTCGCCTGGTTACTATAGACTCGCTTGTTATTATAGTCTCTCATGGTTATTAAAGTCTCGCCTGGTCATTATAGTGTCGCCTGATTAATGTAGTCTCGCATGATTATTGTAGTTCCGCCTGGTTATTGTAGTCTCACCTGGTTATTATAGTCTCGCCTGGTCATTATAGTGGCGCCTGATTAACGCAGTCTCGCCTGATTATTAAAGTCTCGCCTGGTTATTATAGTCTTGTCTGATCATTATAGTGTCGCCTGATTAATGTAGTCTCGCCTGATTAATGTAGTCTCGCCTGGTTATTATAGTCTTGCCTGGTCATTATAGTGTCGCCTCATTAATGTAGTCTCGCCTGAGTATTGTAGTGTCGCCTGGTTATTGTAGTCGCGCCGTAGCATTGTTGCCTCGCCCGCTTATTGTAGTCTCGCCTGAGTATTATTGTCACGCCTGATTATTTTAGTCGCCTGAGTGTTATAGTCTCGCCTGAATATTTCGCCTGGTTACTACAGTCTCGCATGGTTATTGTAGTCTCGCCTGGTTATTATAGTCTCGCCTGGTCATTATAGTATGGCCTGATTATTGTAGTCCCGCCTGATTATTGAAGTCTCGCCTGGTTATTATAGTCCCTCCTGGTTATTGCAAATCAAGCCCGATAAATTTAGTCACGCCTGATTATTGTAGTCTCGCTTGGTTATTATAGTCTCGCCTGATTATTGTTGCCTCGCCTGATTATTGTTGTCTCGCCTGATTATTGTAGTGTCGCCTGGATATTTTAGTCTCGCTTGAGTATTGTAGTCGCGTCTTAGCATTGTTGGCTCGCCCGCTTATTGTAGTCTCGCCTGAGTATTGTTGTCTCGCCTGATTATTTTAGTCGCCTGAGTGTTATAGTCTCGCCTGAATATTTCGCCTGGTTACTATAGACTCGCCTGGTTATTATAGTCTCGCCTGGTAATTAAAGTCTCGCCTTGTCATTATAGTGTCGCCTGATTAATGTAGTCTCGCCTGATTATTGTAGTTCCGCCTGGTTATTGTAGTCTCACCTGGTTATTATAGTCTCGCCTGGTCATTATAGTGGCGCCTGATTAACGCAGTCTCGCCTGATTATTAAAGTCTCGCCTGGTTATTATAGTCTTGTCTGATCATTATAGTGTCGCCTGATTAATGTAGTCTCGCCTGATTAATGTAGTCTCGCCTGGTTATTATAGTCTTGCCTGGTCATTATAGTGTCGCCTCATTAATGTAGTCTCGCCTGAGTATTGTAGTGTCGCCTGGTTATTGTAGTCGCGCCGTAGCATTGTTGCCTCGCCCGCTTATTGTAGTCTCGCCTGAGTATTATTGTCACGCCTGATTATTTTAGTCGCCTGAGTGTTATAGTCTCGCCTGAATATTTCGCCTGGTTACTACAGTCTCGCCTGGTTATTGTAGTCTCGCCTGGTTATTATAGTCTCGCCTGGTCATTATAGTGTCGCCTGATTAATGTAGTCTCGCCTGATTATTGTAGTCTCGCCTGGTTATTGTAGTCTCGCCTGGTTATTATAGTCTCGCCTGGTCATTATAGTGTCGCCTGATTAATGTAGTCTCGCCTGATTATTGAAGTCTCGCCTGGTTATTATAGTCTTGCCTGGTCATTATAGTGTCGCCTGATTAATGTAGTCTCGCCTGATTATTGAAGTCTCGCCTGGTTATTGTAGTCTCGCCTGGTTATTATAGTCTCGCCTGGTCATTATAGTGTCGCCTGATTAATGTAGTCTCGCCTGATGAACGAAGTATCGCCTGGTTATTATAGTCTTGCCTGGTCATTATAGTGTCGCCTAATTAATGTAGTCTCGCCTGATGAACGAAGTCTCGCCTTGTTATTATAGTCTCGCCTGGTCATTATAGAGCCGCCTGATTAATGTAGTCCCGCCTGGTTATTGAAGTCCCGCCTGGTTATTATAGTCTCGTCTGGTCATTATAGTGTCGCCTGATTAATGTAGTCCTCCTAATTAATGTAGTCTCGCCTGATTATTGTAGTCTCGCCTGGTTATTGTAGTCTCGCCTGGTTATTATAGTCTCGCCTGGTCATTATAGTGTCGCCTGATTAATGTAGTCTCGCCTGATTATTGAAGTCTCGCCTGGTTATTATAGTCTTGCCTGGTCATTATAGTGTCGCCTGATTAATGTAGTCTCGCCTGATTATTGAAGTCTCGCCTGGTTATTGTAGTCTCGCCTGGTTATTATAGTCTCGCCTGGTCATTATAGTGTCGCCTGATTAATGTAGTCTCGCCTGATGAACGAAGTATCGCCTGGTTATTATAGTCTTGCCTGGTCATTATAGTGTCGCCTAATTAATGTAGTCTCGCCTGATGAACGAAGTCTCGCCTTGTTATTATAGTCTCGCCTGGTCATTATAGAGCCGCCTGATTAATGTAGTCCCGCCTGGTTATTGAAGTCCCGCCTGGTTATTATAGTCTCGTCTGGTCATTATAGTGTCGCCTGATTAATGTAGTCCTCCTAATTAATGTAGTCTCGCCTGATTATTGTAGTCTCGCCTGGTTATTATAGTCTCGCCTTGTCATTATTGTGTCGCCTGATTAATGTAGTCTCGCCTGATTATTGAAGTCTCGCCTGGTTATTATAGTCTTGCCTGGTCATTATAGTGTCGCCTGATTAATGTAGTCTCTCCTGATTATTGTAGTTCCGCCTGGTTATTGTAGTCTCGCCTGGTTATGATAGTATCGCCTGGTCATTATAGTGTCGCCTGATTAATGTAGTCTCGCCTGGTTATTGAAGTCTCGCCTGCTTATTATAGTCTCGCCTGGTCATTATAGTGTCTCCTGATTAATGTAGTCTCGCATGGTTATTGAAGTCTCGCCTGGTTATTATAGTCTCGCCTGGCCATTATAGTGTCGCCTGATTAATGTAGTCTCGCCTGGTTATTGAAATCTCGCCTGGTTATTATAGTCTTGCCTGGTCATTATAGTGTCGCCTGATTAATGTAGTCTCTCCTGATTATTGTAGTCTCGCCTGGTTATTGTAGTCACGCCTGGTTATTATAGTCCCGCCTGGTCATTATAGTGTCGCCTGATTAATGTGTAGTTCGCCTGATTATTGAAGTCCCGCCTGGTTATTATAATCTCGCCTGGTTATTGCAGTCACGCCTGATTAATGTAGTCTCGCCTGATTATTGTAGTATCGCCTGGTTATTATAGTCGCGCCTGATTATTGTAGTCACGCCTGATTATCGTGGTCAATATCTTGGTATCGCTTGATTATTGGTGTCGAGCCTGATTATTGTAGACTGACATGTTTATTATTATCTCGCATTATTATTTATACTCAAATGTTTTATAGACTGGCTCGTTTATATCGTAATCTCGCATAATTATCGTAATCTCGCCTAATTATTGTAGTATCGCTTGACAACAGCTGTCTCGTCGGATGATCATAGTTTCGCATGGTTATTGTAGAGTCGCACTCGGGAAGCACTGTACACGACATGGTTATTCACAATTGTATGATCATTATTCTCACAATCGTGATTGGAATAACTGATCTTATAACCACACACATTGAATAGTAACAATAATTTTGCAAAGTACGCATTGAAGCGCTGTTACTATTTATCTCATTGCCCAAGAAGAATGTAATCTTATGTCATGGCTGAGTTGCAGAATGCGTGCAAATGGAAATAAGCTATGATATCGACTGTTTTGTAAGAAATAACAGGAGTTTATTTTAAATTGAATGACAAATGCGTACCTTACCAATAGCCAGCAACTGCTACATAATTTTGTTGGCATTCGGCACTTGCTTTTAACGTAAATTGATATTTAGCAATTTGATTTCTTAATACGCAACTAAACTATAAGTTCATTTAGGTGATTGACTAAGGAATTTTTTATCACGAACAACATCTCTGAATTCGATCCAGGATCAAACAGCTTTTGTTTCAGCCCAACGATTAGACAAGAATGATTGGTGAATGTGGAGTTTAATTAGAATACATTTTGAAATACTACTGAAAATATTTTATCAAATACAGGGGGGAGGGGGTGAGTGATATTAAATCTAATACATGTATTGTAGTTTTCACTCACATTAAAAGCGTATAAAAATACTTCTTACGCTTTACACAACGGATGGTTTCTGCAGAGCCTAAAGTCTTGTAGGAGAAAAAAGACAAAGTAACGATAATAACGTATATCTGGAAAGTTACATACAAATGGCAACTGCTGGCATATGGTTTACGAGAGGTTGGTTTAGTAATGGTGATATAAACCTCTCAACTGTCTCTGCGCACAATACATTATCCCCCAGATTGTTCCAGTCTGCAGTTTTCACAAAGAAAGATCGTTAATAATGTTACGGTTAAATGTTGTAAATATAGTATGTGTAGAATGTTTTAACAGGAGTTTGCTTACAATATGTTCTAGTATTGTGCATGTCACTACGACCGGCATTTTTAAGAAGTTTGAATACGCTTTCAGATTAATTTCAAGAACTCTTATATCTGGAAATAAGTTTTCTGAATGTTTTTCTAACATATTTAAATTGTTCAACAAGTATTGATTTTGAGTCCGAAAGCAAACTTCCATTATGTTTCCGTGGTGAAACTCATATTTTCTTCTCTTTTTTTCGATTTGAAGTACCGGTAGTTCCGAAACGTTTTGTGTTCTTTTCTGTTTTTCTCATTATACATGTTTGAAGATAAACCTCAGTTATCAATTTCCAAAGATGCTTCTGCTTCTTCATTTGTTTCATTTTCCCATAATGTTTTATGTTTTTATCATTTTTAACTCAAGAACATAAACATGCTCAAGAATGTTCATTGCAGTATTCGTTTAAGCCATACCACCTAAACGCAAGCGTGCCATTCCTTCATTTTACTAGTATTGTCCCATGTTTTGAAATATTATATCATACCAGTGTCATTGTACACTGCGAATGAATTTAATACCTTTACAATGAGTGTATGATGTTTACATGCTTGGTGATTTTGAGATGTTTGTTATAAGATAACGGAGTTCGTATTTCATTCCATTTGATGAACGAATGCGCAAATACCAGAGAACGATACATGATAGCATAGGATTGTGTAACACCGGATTACATGAAACAGGGGCTCCTATATATAAAGATTCTTGTGTTATTCTTAAGTTGAAAATGTCAAAATGAAATTTGTGTTTGAAACACCGTGCTTTGGAACATGTGCATAACAAATATAAAATATGAAAACACATTTTCGTCAAACAAAGCATTCAAACAAAATGCAGTTATTAAACTTCAGAATATGGAGATTTTTTAAATCTTTATTAAGAGTCTTACAACATATGAGCCCATCTTTATCATGATCTATTATCTCCTCCAATTTACAAAATATATCAGTGCACAGTTTTTTAACAACAAAACATGCATTAATATCTGCCCATAGAAAAGTAATATGTTACGTCGAGGCCGAGCCATTCGTAAAATTATAGTACTTACCATTTGATAACGATCACTTGTTTCATGGTCACTTTCTTATTGTGTAGTTTTACTGTCATCGCAAGATGCCGCCATAACACGCGAAGTGGCAGCTACCTGTGATAAGCTCATGCGATTGGCGAAGGAAACGAGTGGCGGGGGTCACTCCCGACGGTGTGAGAGGTCATCGTATCTCACTGGACGCCTCAAGCTGGGTGGACCCCACCTAGAAAGGTTCTGTCCAGCCATGGCCTGTCTGCTACACTGGGTGCGTGGAGCTCAGAGATTCATCTCGACAAGTGGGCCACACATTCTGCACCAGGCAAGAATCAAACAAGAAAGAGTACTCCAGCTCTTCGATTTGCAAGCTGGAACGTCAGGACCATGTGTCCCGGACAGACTGCTGACCTGCAGCAAATGGATGACGAACACATAGGACACTCTCTAGGCTAAACGTAGACATTGCCTGCCTTTAAGAGACTCGTCTAACTGACAGTGGCACTATCAGAGAAGCCAATTACACCTCCTTTTGGCATGTGACGTCCTAGGCCGACCGGCGTTGGCTTTGCTGTAAAGAACACGCTAGTCACCTTCATTGAGCCCCGTCGTCAGGCACAGAAAGGATCCTTGCCCTCCGCCTCTCAATAGCTGCTGGCCCAGATAACATCTTCAGCGTGTACGCGCCAACCCTCTACTCAACCCCTGAGGATAAAGACCAGTTCTACGAGGCCCTAAAACGATATCCAGGATCTCCAGTACTAAACCACAAGACATGCATGGAGACTTCAACGCTAGTGTAAGAGCTGACCACACGGTCCACCTGTCTGGGTTCTCGCGAAAGGGGAAATCCCAAACAAAAAGGGCAGCGTCTGCTGGAGATGTGCTGCCTCCTTGGTTTATGCGTGATCAACATCTTCTTCAAATGCATGGATATCCATCAGGTGTCGTGGAGACACCCACACTCTCGGCACTGGCAACAGCTAGACCGCGTCAACACCAGACGTGCGTAACTTGCAATGTCCTCCTCAGACTCAGTTACCACAGTGCCGACTCCGACACGGACCATACCCTCGTGGCTAGCGAGGTGCGAGTTCCCCCGAAGAAGCTTCACCACTCCAAGAAGGGTCGTCCGCGCATCAACACCTGCTGTGCAAGAAAGAGAAGAGGCTCTCACAGAGCAGGCGTCCGATGACACCATCGACTCAAAGTGGTTCCACTTCCGAAACGCTGTGTACAACGCGGCCATTGCAGCCTATGGAATGAAGGCGCGAAAGAGTGCCGACTGGTATGATGCCCACTTGGAGGAGATGGAGGCCGTGACTGAGGCAAAGTGGAAGGCCCACTTGGCTTACAAGGCATCGGCAAATCCTAGTACGCTCAAATACCTCAGGACTGCAAGGAACATAACCCAACAGACCGCTCGCCACTGCGCTAACACTAGCTGAATCTCTGCAGCAGTATACAGACAGCTGCTGACAACGGGGATGCTCGAGGCATGTATGAAGGGATTAAGACAGCGACCGGCCCTACAAGCTCCAAGACAGCTCCTTTGAAGTCTAAGAAGGGTGAAGTCATCACCGAAAAGGGGAACGCAGCTGCAGTGCTGGACCGAGCACTACCATGAGCTGTACGCAACCTGCAATGTCGTCACATACACTGCACTGGACGCCATCCCAGACCTGCCAGTTATGGAGGAGGTAGACAACCCACCTACATTGGAAGAGCTCAGATAAACTGTATCTCTTGCGGGAAGGCTCTTCCAGAAGTCTTGAAGAACGGGAAACCTGCGCTGCTTCAGCCTCTGCATGAGCTCCTCTGAATGTGCTGGGAACAGTTCCACATTTCGCAGGACATGCGTGACGCAAACATTGTCACTCTGTATAAGAACAATGGGAACCGCAGCAATTGCAACAGCTACCGGGGTATATCCCTACTCAGTATCGTAGACAAGGCCTTCAACCGCGTCGCCCTGGCGCATCTGCAGACCCTAGCCTCCTGTGCATATCCAGAGTCCCATCGAGGCTTCAGAGCCGGCCGGTCAACGGCAGAAATGATCTTCTCACTACGCCAGCTGCAAGAGAAGTGTTGAGAGCAGCAGATGCCCCTCTACATTTCCTTTATCAATCTAACGAAGGCGTTTGACCTGATCAGCAGGAGCGGGCTCTTCAGGCTGCTTCAGAAGATCGGATGCCCACCACGACTGTTTGCCATCATCACGTCCTGCCACGAAAACATGCACAGCACCGTCGTCTAAAACGGTGCAACATCGGAGACCTTCTCAGTCAGCAATGGAGTTAAACAAGACTGTGTCCTTGCGCCGACGCTCTTCGCGGCATCTTCTTCTCTATGTTCCGGCGGTACGACTTCAAGAGCTGCAGCGAGGGAGTCTACCTCCACACAAGCGCTGACGGCAAATTGTTCAACCTCGTTCGTCACCGCGCCAAGACTAAGTTCACAGAAGTACTCATCCGCGAAATGCTCTTTGCCGACGACGCAGTCTTGACGTCCCACACGGAACACGGCCTGCAACAGTTTGTTAGTTATCTCTCCCACGCCTGCAAGGAGTTTGCGTTGACCATCAGGCTAAAGAAGACCAACATCATGGCCTAGGACACAGACTCTAACCATTACCATTGATGGGTATAACCTGTAAGTTGTGGAGAATTTCACCTACCTCGTGTCAACAATCACCAGTTCGCTGTCCATCGACAAAGAGGTCAACAGCAGGATCGCCAAGGCTGAAACAGTTTTGGCCAAACGAAACCAGAGTGTCTGGCAGAACCCAAACCTCACTGAGAAGACCAAGCTTTGCGTCCACCAGGCCTGCGTGCTCAGCACACTCCTCTACAAAAGCGAGGCATGGACCCCTTATCCTAGCTACGAGAAGAAGCTCAACAGTTTCCACCTTAGGTGCCAGCGACGCATTCTGCATATCAGGAAAATATACCCGATACAAAAGTCCGCGCTGGCATGAACAGCATGTTTGCCATTCTCAGCGAGAGGCGCCTTCATTGGCTCACCAAGGTCAGACGAATGGACCCAGGTTGCATTCCAAAGGACCTACTGTAAGGAGAGCTGGTAGAGGGCACACGGCTGATAGGACTACAACGTCTGCAATACAAAGACGTCTGCAAAAAGGCCTGAAGCTGTCTGACATCATCGTCAATTCGTGTGAAAGCCTTGCAGACGACCTCTCCGCCTGGTGCCTTGCTGTTCAGAAAGCTGATGATGCCAGAAAGAAAAACCTTGCTGCAAAGACAGCCAGGAGGAAGGAAACAAACAGCAGCCTCAGCCGGCACCACTTTTTACATGCAGCAAGTGCAAACGATACTGTCATTCAAGAATCGGTCTGAACAGCCATTCAGAAGGTGCAGATAGAATATCACCCAAACCGGAAGCTACATCATCGTCTTCTGAAGACGGACGGATTCCGACGAGGTTTACTGCATTAAAACAGATTTGTCCTTTATGATTGTCATTATTATGACTATTATTAATTCTTTATCAATTCATGCTTTCCAAACGTTGTCTGTAATATTTCAAAATTCATGCCTTTAGTAAAAAAAATTAAGACAACATTTGCAAAAGTGACCCTTATCAAATTTTGATTGCTATTTATGGCCACGCATGAAATACAATGTGATCTCTTGCACTAAAATCATATGATCAGCATCTGTATATCATTGTGTTACTGCTTCAGTTTCAGGTACGACTTCTGGACCCCGGAAGTGGTCGTGTCTTTGTTGCTGCTGGCTGCAAATCTGCAGGCTGCTAGAATGATGTAGAAAAATCAGTTGAAGCGCGCAACAAAAATACACTTTTATACCCACAGACTGCGTCTTTATCTTCCAGGGACAAATGATTAACGTATTTAAAACACGTACATGGGCAAATTAAAGATTCGCGTTTAAATTTGAAAACGAAACGTGTCTTGTTTGTTGTTCGTTGGGCATTATTGTTATACAGTTTCATTCTTTCTAACTCGAGAAAAAATTGAGCTATTGTAATGAAACTTCATGCATAGATACTTTATTGCAAGACATCGCTGTGGATTGCATATGGGGTGGGTGGAGTCAAGGTCAAGGTCACTGTTACTAAAACTGGAACAAGCGGGCCATGATGGCCCAAAGCGCTCACATGAGATATGGTATAGCTGAAGACCATACTGTTGTGACAGGTTTGAAAATTAAGGTATATGAACAATATGCAAAGGGGGGTAGGATCAATTTGATTTAAAACATCGGTTAGTGCAATGGGCTAACTAAAGTACGAGTTAGGTAGTGGATGTGTGGTGTTTTTGCTAATGGTTCTCAAATCATTTTTCTCGATATTCTTACCTGACCCTTTTTCATTAAGTCAGTGACAATTTTTGAAAAAGCAGAAACAGTAGATTTTTTTTTTCGCAGACAGTTTTGGAAAACTAATTGCAATGCGATAATTGCGATGGCTGTGCTGTAAGGTCAAGTTTTGCTTTTTCTTTTATAATTTTCTGTCCAATGATGATAAATGATGTTAATGCAGGCTCTAAAGCTATCAAGGTTGCATGTAGGAAAGGTTTTTTACGGTTGGAAATCAAATTTTATCAATCAATTTTTATGGTCATGCGCAATCTGTGTAAGTTTGGTCAACATTGAATATAAAAATCGTGTGCAAGCCAATCATTGGTTAATTGATGATGTTTTTCTCTCCAAATACAAGAGACAATAACTCCGGTGTTTCTGGCACGATCATTCTTTTATTCGACTTCACCTGTAGTCTTACGTTCTTAGACAAACTGTGCACGATTGGTGAAGATTGGTGAAAAATGAAGTCTCTATCCTGAAAAATGTCCATTTTTGTATATTTTTTTCACAAACAAAGGGCAATAAATCTGGTGTTTCTGGCCCGAATTTGCTTATATTCGACTTCAACTGTAATCTCATGGTAATAGACAAACTGTGCAAGACTGCTGAAGATTGGATGAAAAATTAAGTCTCTATCCTGAATAATGTCCATTTTGTGTATTTTTTAATAAACGAAGGGCAATTACTCTGGTGTTTGAAACCCGATCTGGTCCATTTTGGGCGTCTGCTGAGATCCGATGATCATACACAAACTGTTAAATTTGGTTAAGATTGGATGGAAAATAAAGTCTATATTAGGTTGGAAAAAGGCATTTTTGCAATTTTTTTTGCATGAAAAAGGGGCAATAACTCTGGTGTTACTGGTGTGATCTGACACAATAACAATCCCATCGGAGAATTTATGGCCATACACAAACCGTGCAAGTTTGGTTAAGATTGGATAAAAAGTGAAGTCTCCAGCGTGAATAAGAGCCCATTTGTTGACGGCACACGGACGACAGACGACGGACAACACAGAAGAGGTCCCCTATACCAATATCTCACCAGGCACTTCGTGCTCAGACGAGCTAAAAACGGTTTCTTCTCAATAACTTGAGAACGCATTGAGATATTTCAATGAAACTTTACACGTAGATACCTTAAATCGAGACCTCCCTTGGTATTGCACATGGGGTGGGCGGGGTCAAGGTCAAGGTCACTGTTACTAAAAAATAGAAAAATGGTTTCCGTTCACTAACTCGAAAACGCATTTAAATGTTTTAATTAAACTTAATAGATAAATACCGTATATCGGGACCTCGCTTGGGATTGCATATGGGGTTGGTGGGGTCAAGGTCACTGTTACTAAAAATAGAAAAACAATTTCTGCTCAATAACTTGAACATGCATTCAGATTTTTTAATGAAACTTAATACATAGATACTTTATATTGGGCCCTCGCTTGGGATTGTGTATAGGGTGGGTGGGATGAAGGTCAAGGTCACTGTTACTAAAAATAGAAAAAGGGTTTCCCCTCAAAAACTTGTGAACAAATTGAGACATGTAAATGAAACTTCATACATAGATACCGTATATCAAGACATCGCTTGATATTGCATATGGGGTGAATGGGTTCAAGGTCACCATAATAGAAAATAGAAAAACGGTTTCCGCTCAATAACTTGAGAACACATGGAGATATTATTAAATTGTTAATGAAACTTCGTGCATAGATACCTTATATTGAGACCTCGCTTGGGATTGCGTATAGGGTTGGTGTGGTCAAGGTCACTGTTACTAAAAATAAAACAAGACGGCTATGATGACCCAAAGGGCTCACCTTAGTACTGGCAAATATGAAAGCCTTACTGTTGTGAAAGGCTTATGGGTATGTACGCCATAATGTCATTTAATAATTTGTCTAGCTGATTTACTCTCATGCACAGAACAAGTAAGAACCTGGATATATTTTCTCTTCTCTGGTATCCAACTTTTCGCAGGCAATTTCGGAGGAATAGTGTTAATGCTGCAGATCTGAAAGATAACGGCGACCGCTGCGCAAAGGTCATGTCATGCTTGCCGGCTTGTTTCAAAACAGTAGTGTATTGCCATTTACCCGACCTATATTCAAATTCGCTTTGGATGTTATGGTCATAGACAAATTGTGCAAGTTTGGTCCAGATTTGTTGAAAATGTAAGTCCCCGTCTTGCAACAAATTAATGTTTGCATTAATTTTCATAATTAAGGGGATATAACTGCTGTGTTCATGGCCTGTCTTATTTGCTGCTTGTGTTGAGATCTTATGGCCAGAACCATACATGTGGAAGTTTTATCAAGATTGAATGAATAATGAAATCTCGATGCACAAAAAAGGCAAATTTTGCATTTGAAAAAGATTGCAATTTTTGCATTTGTTTTACAAACAAAGGGGCCATAACTCCAATGTTTGTTGCTCAATCTTACCCATTGTTGGCTTCTGATCACATAAAAACTGTGGAAGTTTGGTCAAGATTGGAAGAAAAATAAATTCTCTATGAACAAAAGAGACAATTTTTCCCTTATTTTCACATACAAGGGGCCATAACTCCAGTGTCTTTGGCCTAACCTTACCCAATTTTGGCTCAGCTCCTGTTGAAATCTGTTGGTCACACACAAACTGTGGAAGTTTGGTCAAGATTTGAAGAAAAATGAAGTCTAAAACAAGGTGAAATGTCAATTTTTGCATATGTTTCAACAAAAAATGGGGCATAACTCTGGTGTTTGTGGCCCAATCCGGCCCAATGTTGACTTCTACTGTGATCGTTTGATAATACACAAACTGTGGAAGTTTGGTCAAGATTGGTAGAAAAAATGAAGTCTCTATGAACGAAAAAGGCAATTTTTGCATTTTTTTGTGCCACAAACAAGGGGCCATACCTCTAACGTTTCTGGTCCAATTTTGACCCTTATCAATACCGACAGATTGCAAAATACGACACTATTGTGCGGGACTATTGTTTTGCCCCAATGACAAAACACAAGCAAACAAGACACTGTGTTTGATAAACACACATGCCCCCGGTTAGTGCTGGAGAGCCCATTTGAATTATTCTAAGTCCAAATTAGGTCAAGGTCAAAGTATATGGGTGGATTGCAAATGGTCATAAGCAACAACAGTGTAAGTATCTAAGTGTTGTAGTAAACGGTGTTGGTGCTAGATGAAACGGTAAATCTACTTAACCTCGTCACGGACGGACAGGACAATCACTATATGCCTCCCGCATCAAGATGTCGGGGGCATGAAAATCTCTGCATCAAGCAACTGGGTCTTGCATTGTTTTGTTGTTGTGTTTTGGAAAAGGTTGGTATACTGTATTTAACAGTGTTTTTGTTTTATTTTGTTTTTTAAACAAAATAGTATAACCTAACATTGTAAAGTTTCAACCAAGGATTATTGTGTGTAATTTTATGTGAAAACTGAATTTTGAAATGTACCATTTTCCTTTGAGCGGTTTTGGCAGAATTCTGGATATTTCAATACATTAAAACAAAAATCTAAACCCTCTTGTCCAACAGCTGTGTGACTTTGACAATAGTTGGTTAAAACACATTTTTCCATTCATGGAAACAGCATTGTTTATACATTTACAAACACTGGGACTAAATGAACATGCATTATCTGGATTTATTGATTGGTGAAAAATAACAATGAAGAAACAAAACATGTTAATGATGGTTTATTCACTACACTTAGCACAATTCACAGTTTCTGGTAGTCCCCCTGGTACTTCCTCCTCTCCCCCAGGCGGTTGTAGCCCTCGTAATTGATGCCAGGAACCTGCTCGAACTTCACAGGGTCTGGTTCGCTCAGCTTGATGGCGTTATCCTTCAGGGCAGAGAAGAAGGCTTCGATCTGAAAGTATGAATGAAGACTGTAGTAAGACCATACTAGCTTTATTGGCGCTAAAACTGTTATATTGTTTAAAGGGATATTAAAGGGATACTACCAACGTTGAATGTTGCTTATAATTTTAATGTTACACTGCATGTGCATCTTAAATGGTTTCTCTAAGAAAAATTAATAATATTCAATTAGGTTACTGTAAATTTATCTAGTTTTGTTGTTTTGAAAGAAGATTCAACTACCAATATGTTTTTTTGTGTTTTAGATGCATTAATTAACCACCATGTATGTACAAGGACTATTGTGTTAGTCTTACAATGCAAAGAAGTATAAGTAATAGTATGTATAATAAATTAATAATACATTTTGTCATGTTTTATTTACATATTGTATTGAATTTGATAAACATACATATTGAACATTCCAGTACAGTAAGTGCCTTATTTAATATATATTGATCCAATTAATTAGATAAGAATTTTTAGGAATGTTTCATGATACAAGACTATGATACCCATGTGTTATCACTGTACTGTGTACAAATGTGTTTTGCTCTTTTCTGTTCTTGATAACATTATATTTTCTATATAACAGATTAAAAATGACATTTAAACTTCCCATTCTCATAAAACTCCCCTGAATGCATCGTAAAAATAATAAACAAGTGATGTCACTTTCAGGTGACATATAACCCCGAAGGCGCTTTAAGTAAGTGCCACATCGACACCGAAATGAATCTTTGTAAATAAAAGTGAATGAAAACTGTAAACTATTACTTCAGTCAAAACGGCTGCTCTAGAAAAGCTTATGACACAATTTAACCAAAATTTCTAAATTAAAAAAGGGGCATAAATCTGCGAAAGTACCAAACAGAGTTATGGGGGTTGCTTTCCCTGGTGGAGACATTGGTAGTAAAGACGTATATTAAGTTTAAAGTAAATACCTTTGATAGTATTCAAGATATTGGACTTTATGAAACACTTCGGAGACATAATAAAACAAAGCATGGTTCACACATCCTACTTTTTTCTGAAGTTTTTGATCCGTTTGTTTCATCATCGGCTGTTTTGTTTTCGGCATCATCATAGAACACTTCAGTGATTCCAGCTTCCAACATCCTCCGAGCCAACAGCTGACCCAGATTCCAGGAGGCACACACATCATTGTGTCTGGAAGTATAAAAACATTGGTAACAACACAGGTCTACAAAGACGATGGTGTAAGATTATTCTACAAGGATCAATAATATAAACAGTTAAACCAGACTTGTCACAAGTTGTGTCACATTTTTGAGGAATACTTTTAAGCATTGCCATATAGTTAAGGGATTTAACTGAAAGAAAAAGTTCAAAAGGTCTATTAAATCTCAAATTAAGTTTTGGTGTAGGTCTGTTAACAAATAATTTAATTACATAAGCACATACATATGAAAACCTGAATGACAGAAGTGATTGTCTTAAGAGGCAGAAATTGATTGGCCAATGTTTAGTAGACAAAATATGACAGAAGTGGTTGTCTTAAGAGGCAGAAATTGATTGGCCAATGTTTAGTGGACAAAATATGACAGAAGTGATTGTCTTAAGAGGCAGACATTGATTGGCCAATGTTTAGTGGACAAAATATGACAGAAGTGATTGTCTTAAGAGGCAGAAATTGATTGGCCAATGTATAGTGGACAAAATATGACAGAAGTGATTGTCTTAAGAGGCAGAAATTGATTGGCCAATGTTTAGTGGACAAAATATTGTAGTAAGTTAGTAAAAGGTACTCTGGAGTACTCTTATTTGCAATAATATGTTTTGAATTGCATTACAAACAATTTGGAAATAAACAGCAATTCCATATGCCAGAAATGTTACTATCATTATGCACTAATAAGAAGAACATTTGGTGTTATCTATATATTGCACTTAGTCATCTTATTAGCTTTCTACTAGACTATGTATTTAGTCAGCTTGTTAGCTGTTTACTAGTAGACCAAGTATTTTTGAAAAATGAAAGCTTCAGCGACACTACAAGATTTTTAACATGTCATAATTGGTTATTAGGCAATACATTTTCTACCACATTTTTGTGTATTTATGATATAACATACAGGTAATACATGGTACAAAACCTAAAAGTGTCCGATGAAGATCCACACTTACTTGTAGAGGTACTTTAGAACGGCTGGTTCTTTTGTTGATGCTTCTATAACAACCTTGCCAGAGAAGTGAACGATGCAGGCAGACATCTTTAACTTGTCGTACACCAATCTAAAACATTTCCAGTCAGGAAAAATGGTTAAAGTGGCCTGAAACGTATTAAGTCATACCATTTAAACTTATGCTAATTTGCACATGTGATAATACAGGATGTAATGCCAGCAAACAATTCTGAAAAACAGTATAGGATGTGGAGATTAGAAAATGTGTGTTGCACACATGTTGACATCGAGTGCCTGTTATGATGCCCATGTTTATTATTATCTGAGCATAAATAAAATGTATAATGATTTTTCAAAGTATTACTAGTATATAGATACAAATAATAATTATTTTATAAGACCTTCGTTATAGCAAATAGTATGCATGCCAATAGTATTGCAAGTTTAACAACAGCAAAGTAAAGTCTTACTTGTGATAGAAGTCTTTACGAGGTGCTTGAAATTTCCAGCCTTGCACTTTCCGTGTAATACCCATGCGTTCCAGAGCTCTGAAATGTGGTTGATCAAGAAGTTATAATCAACTGTAGATTTTCTGGTTTCAGCACTTTTTTGCATTAAATTTTTGACTCCGGAAGACTGTTTATTAACTGCGTTAGATTCAAAAACTATTTTCTGTGCATAAATATTTCCAAAAGTCATAATAAATGACTATCATGTTATATTAAATGCATGCTATATTTCTTCAAAAATGATTGATTGTAAGACTCATATGGCAAAGGCACACACAAGTGCAAAGATGTAAGCCTACTAATTATAGTATTATTATATATATACATACCTTGGATTACGATTTTCAAACAAGGGATTCACTTTAATCTCGCAGTTTGCCTTAACTTATGAATCACAGTAACATCTTGTAACTGAAATAGACAAAACATCTTAAATAATAAAATATGTTTACATACATTAACCTTAAAGTAATTAATAAATTTAACATGACAGAAAATTGTGATTATTTAGCATGATTTGTCCACTATATGTTTAAGATAAGTTACAATTCAAAAACATACATTTTCAAATTTCATGTTTCTTATCAAATATAATTTGAACTATTATGACCCAGTATATAAAGTCAATATTGAACAAACATAAAACATTGATATAGAAGAAATTATTGAAAATTGTTATGGAATGAATTATCTTTACAACTAGCATGCAAGGTATGACATCTGAATAACAAAATGTAAATGATAACCTTGTTTTTTCATATTTAATGCTAACATGTTTTCAAAATTCTTCCCGAAAAATATATGTAAGAGGTAAACTTTCCAACACATTACATTTAATGGTTTTTCAGCAGTTAGGTGGTTGACCTTAGATTTCCCAAATAAATAAGTAGCCCAATATTTAATCTGAGCTTCATAATTTATTTCAAGGTTAGGGCTACAGTCTACTCCTATTGATATAAGGTTGATGTTGTTTTTAATTCCGCTCCATACAAAAAATAGCTATGAAGCAACTAATTACGTCTTATTATTTGGATTAGGCAGCACTGTGTCCATTATGAAATCCTGTTTCCGCCAGTTGAATTTCGCCCGGTGCTTTATGACACAGCGACGATGCAACATTTCAAATTCTATAATGTGCAGATCTTGTACCGAGACATTTCACAGACACCTGAAATTTGGATAATAATCATTATAATATTATGTCTATGAATTGTAACCAGCGATAATTATCGCCCAAATCGCGCATAGTTGATCGCATTGTCGCAATGTCGCTATCTGGCACACAGTGATAATTATCGCCACCCCCTCAGACAATATGCACGAGATGATAAGACTGTCTCAATGATATTTATTTTTAACCATGCACCGCCTGACAGATATAACCTTTATATTAGAATGATAATCATTTCTTTCATTTAAGGGATCTCAAATTCTACAATATCATCGATATCGGACATCATGTGCCTAGGGAAAGATCTAGAAAATGTAATTAGACTGGCCCTGCTTTCCACCCTGCTCCTTTTTAGCAGCACCCTGTACCTTTTGTAATCCTAGATCTTTCCCTATGTTCAGTCGCTTTAACTGTTATGCATGAAACACAACTTAAATCATGTAAAAGGTGACAGTACATAAAAGATATTCCTAGCAACAATCAATTCGGGGGCCAAGATACGACGATGCAACAACTCGAGATTTGGGCGAGTGCTGTGCTGTGTGCGATTTCATAGGCGATGCAACAACTCAAGATTTGGTGATAATTATTGATTTGTGCGATTTCATAGACACACACAATTTGGAAAATAATTATCATCCAAATTGTGTGTGTCCATGGTTTTAAAAGTGCAAGATCTGTAGATAATTATAATTAAAATGTTGCAATGCTGCAGTCTTGTAAAGAGCGAAATTTTAACTAGCGAAATCAGGATTATTAGTCCATTATGGTTTGCCTTGTTTTTTATTCAATTGAGCAATTCAAAGTGCAAGATCTGTAGAAAATAATAATTAAAAAGTCATAATTGTGATAGATTATTGTGTATGTGCGTACATTTTTATTTGTTACTACCTTTGATAATACAAATTAGTTGCATATTATTATGTACATTTCGATGATAAATATCCGAATGTATTATCCGAATTTCCAGCAGTACTGATGGGCATTGGAAACAAATGTAAAAGCAAACTGCTTGAACTTCTCGATTACAAACCTGTTAAAGACACTAATGTTCGACATGACAACGGTGATGTATCAATGAAATAAGGCGAAATCAATCGTAACAATGACATTTTTAAAGACATCAATGAAGGGCATTAATATTGCTATTTTCATAACTCAAAGGTTTTTATTTAGCACGAAACAACAACACAATACGACGAAGTGATGGGGAAACGCTATTACTGTGATTTCTGTGACAGGTCATTTGCTGATACGGGTGTCAACATAAAGAATCATTTTAAGGGCGTCCAACACCAACGCTTAAAGAAGCAACATTATGATGCATTTCGTGGTAATGGATATTTTATTATTCGCCCCCATTCCTTTAGATCCAATCTACTCAATAAACAAGATCTAGCTGCTTGATTTAAAAGTAATTGCTCGGACATTCTGGTCCCAAAAGTAATGCAATCATGTTACTCTTTATTTCGATCCAATGAATATGAAACGACTCGCCCCATTAACGACTCGTCCCATAACGACTCGCCCCATGTTTTATCACGACTCGCCCCATATCTATAACGATTCGCCCGATATGTATAACGATTCGCCCATCATGTTATGTCTGTTGTACAGTTTAATGTTTATTAGGTTTTAGTGTGAAGAAAATTCCATAATATAGTTCTTAATCCACCAATCAATTGGTAAAGCAAATAATCTTAAAATTTAACATTATTATACAAGCATTTCTCAGCTTATTAAACATAAATAAAAATGTGTCATTTTACTGAATAATTAGAAAAAAAGTTATTTTTGTGTTTTTGCATTTATATATTTAATGTGTAATAAATACATTTTCAGTGGAAATCCTGGTCAATATTTATTGAAAGACTTCGCAAAACCAGAATTGTTTTTGAATATTTCTTTTCATTTGAACTTCAAAAAATATCGATTGCCATGGTGTATTCTCTAACTAAACATTAACAGTTGTGTGATGTGTTTTTTTCTCACAATTTTGTACATATCAACAATGCCTACAAAAGGTCAAATACCTTTTGAAATTAAATTTAAATAATGCAAAAAGACAAAAGTACAAATTGCTGTGGGGCTAAATTATGTTTAAAACTGGACTTGTCCAGCTGATAAAGTGATTGAGATTAATAGTACAATACAAACAATGAAAGGCATGAAACCTGTTAAAACATCATATGTTCACACCATTAGATGACTGCTAGACCCTTTGTTACAAAGTTGACACGTACACAAGTTATTTGAACTTGATCAGCAGGTGCCTTGTCAATGTGGAAAAAATACACAGTGAAACGTTCAAAATACATTTTTTATTTAAACAAGTAAGATAGTTGGAAACAAATAAAAGAAAAAACATTTTGTAATGTTTTTGTATTCATTCTATATGTTTTGCTCCTCTTTTTAAATCATTTTATGTAATTTAAAAGTATGATTATTCCTTCGCCATCAACCGCTTATTCTTCAACAGAACAGCAAAATTTTACTTTTTTTTCTACAGTATTTAAATTGCAAGTGACCATGATCACATTCAAAATTTGGCATAACCATGCTAACATTTAAACATTTAAATTGTTACCTAAACAAATGTTAAATTTTACTAGTATCTACGCATTATTTTGTACCTATTTTTCTGTTTATATCACCCGTAAGACACACAAACACAGTGGTTAGAACTGTAACCCAGCTGAAAAAATCCCAAGCCACAATGGGAATCAAACCCGGGACCTCCCGGTTCCTAGGCAAACGCTCTACCGCGTCGCTATAAAAACTAGCTTATATAGCAAGGCAGTATAAGCGTCCCTTATACAGCCCCCTACTACATACTCTCCCTCCATGTATGAAATACTTCCACGAATTTCCTTCTGCCTTGACATCTGTGGGATGTCGTACAGACCACAGTGGGTTATTTATGTTGGGAGCCAATGTAACCCAGCTGAAAAAATATCAAGCCACAATGGCAATCGAACCTGAGACCTCCCGGTTCCTAGCAAACGCTCTACCGCGTCGCTATAAAAGCTAGCTCATATAGCAAGGCAGTATAAATGTCCCTTATACATCCCCCTTCTACAAACTGACACAGTTATATCACATTATCTTATTACACCACATTTTTTGTATCTATGTGAAAAAAATTATTTATGTATTGTCCCTGGGAAGTCTAAGGAGCGGGGTCGAACTCGTATGGCAAAAAGCATTATACTTATTAAAATGTTCCATTAATAAAGGTCGGCAATTATTATAGATCACAATTCAATACAGTCACAAATCAACTTTCAATTTTATTACATAAGATAGGCCTTAAACACACTTAATGATATTACACAATTATACCACATCGTCTTATTATATCTTATTTATTTGTTTACATGTTAATACACACTCAAATTAAGCTACAAAACATCAAAATTTAATAGATTCCTACAACCACATTTGATGGGGGGAATCGTTATGCATATGGGGCAAGTCGTTATTCATATGGGGAGAGTCGTTATTAAACATGGGGCGAGTCATTACATTACCGATCAAATCTACTCAATAAACAAGATCTAGCTGCTTGATTAAAATTTATAAATTGCTTGGACATTCTGGTCCCAAAAGTAATGCAATCATGTTACTCTTTATGGCCTTGGCAAATATTTAGTTACTTTTTAGTGTCAGTATTTGTCTTAGAGTCACAGCGAATGTAGTGTGCACGCTTGAGTATAAGAACCAGCCACCCAGTTAGCTCAGATGGTGAGCGGCATGCTAGTTTTCGGTATGTCGTAGGTTCGAGTCCCGCACGGGGCACACTTTTCCTCCCAGGTTTACTTTACGAATGTAGCCCTTTATTAAAAAAGGAATGCTAAATTTGTTTTGTTTTGTCAAGCCTTAGTTATAATACAGGTGTTGTAAATCATTATTGTCTCTGCTTAGCTTATATGGTCTGATATCTTGTGTCTTATATGTTTCTCTTTTGTAGATCCAGCTACAATACTTACAGAAGAGAGCACTAAAATGCCTTGCACAAGATTCCAGTCAGGTCTGTGAATTGGGTTCCAAGTATGAAGTTATATTTTAAGGACTAGTGACAGAAACATGTTAACCAGTTTTTAGATTAAGATAGTAGAGAAGAACAATAAGAATGTGTACTTTCCGTTAAACAATCTAGTCAACACATTCAAAAGTTCGAACACTAAAGAGTAACAAAATAATACAAATGTCACAGTAGTGCATTGGAAATGATGTTCACCTTGTGATGTAACTAAACATGTTAGATCCCTACTCAGAAGGCTTATGATGAACTTTCTCAAGACACCAATAACTGGTTCTACCCAGAAAATGGACATCAACATGTCTCAATAAGCCTTAGGCTTTCAGCACCATCAAGCTAAAATAGTTTTAAACTTAAATAATACAATGTTTATCTATGAACTGTTTTTATCTATCTTCACAAACACTTTTGTGTACGACTTCATGTATAATAATATTGTTAGCATAAAACTAAGGCAAAACTATCACATTATTTAATTATTTTAAGAACCAACAATTTCCAACCTTTTTGTCATCCATTTGACATGCGGCTAATTTCTAACCATATTTGTGACTGATCAAAGTAGTGGTGAATGATTTTAGGTAGTTGTGACTTTGACGACAGTTGCAAGTTTTCCCACATGACACCAGAGAGGCGACACCATCTTCAAGAACTAGGTAGGTTGGAGTAGATGACTTCATCACAATAGGAACATAAACACTATTAGTCTCGGTCTGAATACTGCCAGGACTGAAGACTTTTAATGCCCCCGGCATCTTGATGCGGGAGGCATATAGCGATTGTCCTGTCCGTCCGTCCTTTCGTCCGTGACAAGGTTAAGTAGATTTTACCGTTTCGTCTAGCATGATCACCGCTTACTACAACACTTGGATACTTACACAGTTGCTGCTTATGGCCATTCCCTATCTATCCATATCACCCGACCTCATTTTGACCTTGAACTTGACCTAAATTGCACTTATTCAAATGGGCTGTTTCTTGGTTGACTAGATTTTACCATTTTGTCTAGCCCCAACACCTCTTGCAACAACAGTTAGATATTTACACAGTTGCTACTTATGACCGTTCCCAATCCACCCATATCACCCAACCTCACTTTGACCTTGACCTTTACCTAATTTGCACTTATTATAATTCAAATGGGCTGTTACTTGTTGACACCCAAACCTCCACAATGGCCTCCCCCTACATGAAAACCATAACATCTAAAGGGGACCCATTACTCCATGCTAAAGATCCGCCACACAAAGGTCTCCAGCTACACCCCATTCACATCAGTGAATTGGCGGATCTTATGGCGGTGGCGATCAAAGATCGCCAACGTCTAACTGGGTGTCATGTCAAGCCCTACCTAATTAAAAAGGGGTTTAAGAAGACACCTGCCCCCACCCCCTCCCAAAGTCACGGCCCCACCCCCAGAGCTCAAAGAAAAAAGCCATTCAAAGGCAGCCACTCCTCCTCCCGTGCCCCAGCCCGGGGGTACCTCTGGCGTTGGGGGAACCAGCGTAGCGTGCGGCCGGCTAAAAACACCAAGGTCATGCCGGAAACTGCACGCTAGAACCCCACGTTCCTCCCATATCCCCCAAATCTCATCCATTAAGCGCAGGTTATAAGCCCCATCATTGATAGAGAGCTGAATATCTTTTCTCATAACTTAGGTGGCTTATCTAGCCACAAATTTGTTGAAATTGAACATTTTCTTGACTTAAATAATTTTATTGACATCGTGGCAATCCAGGAAACAAAATTTTCTGATTATAATGTTAGCCAAATCCCCGGCTACAGAACATAATTCAAAAACCATACTAATCTCGACTCTAATATTGCCGGAGGATTAGCTTTTTTTTTTAAGGACAGTATAAACTATGAGCTAATGGGAGTGAATAACCCTTTAAAGGTTGATGGTAGTACGGCCATTGAGGTGCTGGCAATCAAAGTTCACCATAAAAAGAACCGTCCACTAATATTGGTCAACATTTACTCAAGAGTATCTTAATAGCATCAGTCAACAACTTAGGACAGTTAAAGGACCATGTGATATCGTTTACACAGGGGACTGTAATGCACACCACCCTGCATGGGGCTCAACACATACCACCACGGAAGGTTAAGCTGTGATTGACTGGTTGGAAGAGCAAGACCTTGTTTTGCTTAACGACGGTTCGCCAACCAGGTTTCACTCTACCGGGTTTACTTTATGTTTAGACCTTACCGTAGCCAGCCCCTCCTTGGCCAGTACTTCTGTATGGGAAACTGTCAATGATAATTTGGGGTCTTACCACTTTCCGCAATTGGTCACCCTGTGTGACACTGTTACACAGGAGGCCAGCACCCACACCTCCCAGGAGATCAAATTTCTTCTCAAGGAGGCTGACTGGGACCGGTTTGGGAAGTTGTGTTCAAACCATTCCCCTGCAGATGTCCACTCCCAGGACATTCATATAATTTCAGTATGTTTTGGGACTTGATCCCAATTGCACCAAGTGCGGAAAACCCTTCACTGCTGGTCATCTGCTGCTGGAATGCCCCCAGTTTGACAGTCCAAGAGCAACTTTTAAACAGCATTTTACTGTAAATGCTGTTCCTTTTCATTTAAACACCAGTTTGAGCCCGGGTGGGCCAAACAGGGGTCTCTATCACAGAGCCCTTGCCACCTATCTTTTGGACTGTCAGATCACCGACATAATTTAATTATCTGTGGGCGGCCTGTTGTGTTACCAAGTCTTTCCCCACACAGGACACTAAGCGGGGGATCAGCACCTGGAGGGGGACTCGAGTCGCTTGCCTGAAATAGTTCTGTGTCTAACTATTATTTTACATACATGATAAATGACTAAAACTACTTACTTATTTACTACTATATTTTGTGTATATTATTATATACACATCTTTCTCCCTCGTATTGGGTTTTAAACCCTTTAATCTCTTCATAAGTATAGTTAAACCCACGAAAATGGAGTGTTTGCAACATATATTCCCATCCCAAGTATAATTTACCTCATTTTGTACTTCCTTTGCATATGTATTGAAGTTTGTTTACCGTTTTGACAGTATTTTGCCCTATTTATTCCATCTGCATGTTTACTCAACATGCAACTAGTTACACTGGGTAAATAACATGATTTTTACCCTAAAATACCTTATTTCCCTTAAATTGGGGATAATATTCAGTTTACTACTAAATTTGCAGTTAAAGGGAAATAACCCTAAAAGGTTTAATTTACCTGCTTTTACTCAATACAACTGTTTTACAGTAAAAGGGAGACTACTCCTGCCTTGAATATTTTATATGCATTCTATCCCTTATACCATCCGAGGGAGACGAGCACAGCAAACACTCCATGTCCTCTATCTAGGACACACAGGCTGCCCATAGTCTACACTCACTGAGCCGCGATGGTTGGGGGGGGGGGGATGCCATCACTCCTATATATTGCTGTTTTCTTTTAATTCATGCAGTGAAGTGCCCCAGCCTTTCCGACCAAAGCCAACCTGGTTGACTTTGGTTTCCTTATTTTAAGAACCTTTTTTTTCCAATAAACACATTAGTGTACTTATACAATTTTCAGAGTTTTAATTAAATCCGGTCTTAAAGCAGTTTTTAAAGTATATGAAAGGACGGGCAAATTCACTGTTTTAACTATAATATAGTCTGTTTGTGAGCAGAACAGTTTTAAATGTACAGATCTTGTTTCTTAATTGCTACATACATATATTGTGCGTTTGACACAATATTTTATTCTTAATTATTAATGTGCCTTGATCATAGTGCATTCAATTAGTGTGGACCTTATCCCATAGAACCACTACTACGTCCCCTCAAAACCCTGGTCCCTACATCTGCCGTGCCAGCTTGCGTCCCTCCACACTCTTCAAATCCGCCTACCATCCTATATTCTTATCCGCCATTTAAGTTTTTACCCCACCCGTTGGCTAAGAACCTTATTTTTGTATATAAAACACTATAAATTTTACTTTATTAAATACCACTTTGACCCAGTGGTTATATTTCTTTAACACGTCTTTTTTTGATAATTAAAATGGCCTTATAACACTTATTAAGGCATTGTTCCATATACCTATGTCTAAAGAGTCCAACAAACTCTATGAATTATCAATAGATTCATAGGTTTCAATAACTTGGTGAAGAACCCTGTATAAACTACCCTATGCAGACAACTCATTAAGCTATTTATTCCTCTAGCAGCAAACAATAATTATAAATAATAGAAATACTCAAAAAATTTAATTTTTCCATGTAAAAGTGTCATTTTTTCGTAAGTTTTGGTGAACCACACCCTTTGCTATAGCAAACAACACGTTATACATGTGCTGTGAACTTCAGAAACATGCTTGTTTCTGATTGGTCAACAGTCATTAACGCCCAATTGAAGTAGGTCAATCCGTTTTTGGTTAATTTGTTGTATTTTTCGACTTTAAACTGCTATTTACACCGTTTAGCATATTCCTAGTCCCTTGACTCTTTCTAACTTACACATTACAAACCCATATATATTTGGAATTAGTGATATTTAGCCTATTGAAGGGCAGATAATTCCTGCTTGTCGAATTTCTTTATTCATTTTTAATCATCTCTATATCTTGCCATCATGGGAGACAACTCTTAACAGACCAACTTGTATTTTATCTAGTACACTGGAACAATAATAGGCAATGCTCAGTAGAGCATTCAGAGGGTTAAACCCAGCCTGTTTTTACATTGTATATTACTGGTTTTGTCAATGGTTAACAGTACTGTACTTTTAGTTTCAATTTATTTATTTTTGCCTGAGTTATAAGGTATTAGAAATGTTATTTCTGAATTTTTACTACTTTGTGCTCATATATTGTGCACAATTTATATTGATTATTTAAATTTACATTTCATGGACCTCAGACTAATTGGCAAATAAATGCCATTACTATACTGCCATTACTATACTGAATTAATTTGTAAATTATTGTTTTCAATGATACAATAAATATCGTTCATAACCCACATGGGTAGTAAGTTTCTTAATTTTATGGCAAGTATTTTGATCATATTTTGTTAATAATGATCAAGTTGCCATTATTTCTTTGTGATATCACATATTTTGATTTTCTGCAGTTATTCTTAATGTAGAAATGTGTATATTTTTAACAAATAACTGTTTTATAGAAGTGTTATCCACATTTAAACTTTTAAAGTGTTAAACTACCTATTTTAAGTGTCCCTGCCTATGTAGAGCATGTAAACCTGTGCACCCGCCTGTTCCCAGTATCTCAAAATACCATTCAAGCACCGCCGGCCAAAATTCCCCTCCCCAACCGGTGCTATCTCTTCTTTTAATAATCACCAACAAGACAAAGTCTTCCTTTCATGTGCTCCCCAGGGTGATTTTCTTTTATTTGTATATATCTGTACAGTCTAGACAGTTCCTTTTATTTGTTATATCTTGTTTTATTTGTGTTATTTTTAAAGGCCCTAAAAAGTAAGCCGTTTGATAGTGCCGGAAGGATGTAATATATGTTTTATCCTAAATTTTACTGTTATGTTGTTCATTTTTTTAAATTGTCACCCTGTGGTAGGCTACACTCCACTAACTAGCCCAACAATTTTGCATAAAACTCAAAAGACAGGGTCTCAGGTTGGAGCAACAAGTTATAATCCCTGTCTACAAGAGTTCACCATTAGTGAAAAGCATGTCATGCAATTGTAACATCCATCATTAAAATATATATACCCATTATAAAGAAAATATTACATACCAACCAACATATACTTGCAGATGCAAGTTACTTTAGCAATCTCACATTAATTTACTTGCTTTTAATTGAATAGTCCTTCTTCATTGCATATTAAAGTATTACTACTTGTACCTCATATTAAATAAAGATTAGAAAGCATATTTTAACCTATTTTCTCTATTTCCATATATAAAGACGTGCACATTATACAGATATTGTAAAACAATGCTGAACCACTTAGAGATCTGGATATAATTAACATTGTTTACAGTCGATATTGCATATTGGTTTTAAATTTAATATTACATATTGTATATGGTAAGTTTTACCTGATTTTGACCCAGATCTCTAAGTAAGAAAGACTCCAACAACACTGTTGCAGCATTTGCTGCATAACGGGTTTAGAAAAATGATGATACACATAAAATTATGTGTTCCCACCATTTAACTCTTATTGTAGTTGGGCTATTTTCTCCAATCTTCACTTTCTCATGTTAATATAGGTTAATCTCTGTTTTTCCTTTTTTTCTCTGTTTGCAAAGAAACTTTTACTTATTTAGTCCTCTTGTCAAACATAAATATCTTAATAATAAATAGAATAGTCTGTTACACATTTCCACAATATATATTTTTTTACTGTTAGTCTCTCATAATATTAATATTAAGTAAAGGGAGACCTGATTCAATACCTGTTTGCGTGGTTGTTTTACAGTGTAGGTCTATAATAGTATAAGGGAGGTAACTCCTGTTGACAAATAAAAGGTAATTGCAGAATTACTCTTCTTTAAACTGTGTATACCTTGTTATTTGATTTCTTTAAATAAGAACAGTGTGCTATTAAGTGAAATGTAAGAAATCCTCAATATTATTATTATATATTATGGTATTATTATGCTCTCTAGTGATAAATATGCAGAGTAGTTGTTTGTATAAAGTATTATAACACAATACAGTTTTATACAATAGTATATTGTGCTTTATGAAAATTTATTGAACAGTTTTACAAATTTTGCTATTTTTAGAGCATAGATTTTTACTATTAGCACCGCGCCCACACTGCAAAGTTTTACATTACACTGCAAAGTTTTACATATGTAACTTTCCTGCCATATTAAGGGAATTATTATATTTATGCTAAGTATTTATGTTAAGCAGTGTGCTCGGGCAATGGTTTTCAACTGAAGTCCCGAGAGTAAAACAACCCCATTCATTCATTCTTTCTAACTTAATTATTTTAGGTATTTACTACCTATACATTGTGTTGGTTCACCAAAATATGTTATATTAGAATAATTATTAAAGCCAACACTTTCTGTAAAAAGTATTCGCGTGAGCGGTTTTCAATTCTCAATGACTTTACCACATAAATTTAACATTTTATCGTTCTCCAAATCCATTTATGTTTTAATATGCTATAGTATATACCTGTGGCATAAGATAATTGCAATCCCAAGTCAAAAAGTTATTTATTAACTTTTATTTTAACCCCCAAACTCATTACATTTTTTTTTAAATGTTAACACGATAGCAATACCGTGACTGTGACGTCACGCGCACTCCCCAATTTTGATTGGCCGACCGATTTTCCCTTGTCATTCCAAATAGGTCAATCCATTTTTAACGTCTTTTTTGCACGGAAACTAAGCTGTTTTATTGCTACTTTGTATTCTTATATACATACATTTTCAACACATAACATTTAGTAATCATAATAAATAGTGAATATTTTATAAAGTAACACACAAAATAATGTCAGTATATATTGTTGTGTCATAACTATAACACAGAGTACCATTTAAATGGTGGTGTTTTTTTTAACACTATTGTGTATTATATAAACTGAGATTTTTACCCCCACATAGATTTTTTATATAATGGCACCGTATCCACACTGCACTCTGTATATACGTTGTGAATTCCCATAGTGGAATAGTTAAAAATAACTGTGATACTATGTTAAGCAGTGTGCTCAGGCAATGGATTAAAACCGAGGTCCCGAGGGTAAACAACCTAACGTCGTCATCTCTTTCTTGGTAGACGAGATTTAACCGTTTCGTCTAGCACCAACACCACTTGCTACAACACTTTTGATACTTACACAGTTGTTGCGTATGTTGCGTATAACTATCCCCAATCTGCCCATATCACCAACCTCACTTTGACCCTGACCTTACCTTATTTGGACTAAGAAATGGGCTATCCAGCACCAATCGGGGGCATGTGTGTATATCAAACACAGAATCTTGTTAAGTATTGAAAGTATTATTTATATTATTCATTGCTGTTGATGACATACAATGTTGTGAAGAGGTAATGTTACTGGGAACTATTTTAATTTTTTATAGGTAATTTATTTTTGAAAGCATTAATTACCTATATTACAAATGGAAAAGAGTAATTTCAGCCATCTACACTTTCTGGTAAATCGTATTACTGTTGCTGAAATTGTCCATACTTGTAAGTTGTCACAGATGTCTATCTTTTATGCCAAGGGCATGATGTAGTTAAGTAAATTGTAAGCTGTTATATCTATTCAGCAGATGAAGGGTTAAGTATTCTTGACAAACTACGAGTATTTCTCATCTATTTGGGTTTACCAATGTGGCAGCTATTGACAGTTTGATGACAGAATCCCTCTTAATGTGCGTTTTAGTTAATAAAAATAAGTCCTAACATCTGCAAAGAATCCACAAAAACTTCACTTAGTTGCACTATTAACCTGCTGAATTGTAAAATGTGTAATGAATCTTTCCAGTTCACCACTGTAAACTGGACATTTTTTACCAAATTAAAAAAGAGCTTTAAAAAGTTTTGTTGTCAGATGATTTTTAAAGCAATAGATGTTTAACACCCATTCCAGTAATGGCAGGAGTGGACCAACTTGTATATACACGAATGTACATGTATAGATATCAACACATATTCTGTAAAGGAATTAACAATGTCGATTTGAAATTGCAGCATGAATTGGGAAAAGAATGTATGAACCGGTATACCTCTTATGGTTTCAGTTGCAAAGCAAAGACAAAGGGCAGTCAAAGAAATGAACTCCATTCAAGAACTGAAGGAGCCCAGTCTGGAAGAATGGTTAGAGAAAAGAAGCAAACATCTTCATAAGACAGAAAATAATGAGGAAGAAACTGAAGAAGTACATTATGAATTACCTCCCTTTTTAAACATACCAAATTTACCTTCATCACTATTGGGTGGCACTTTACAGTTTTAGCCGAAAATTCGAAAATTCGAATTGGCAGTGAAAATTCTAATAAATAGGGATACAGTGAAACTGAGCAGCATTTTGAGTGTTATAGAAGTTGTAAGTAAAGTATCAGATTTAAGGGCTGTAGTTTTGAATTACATGCTTAGTGTTGAGCCACCTTGCAGGTCTAATTACCCCAAAATGGAAGCCACATCCTCAGGGTTACAGTTAGATAATAAGCACATATGGTTGAGTGCAGGATGCATATAATTTGTAAAATACAGTTTAAATGGTATGTTTTGGTATCATTTTAAAGTATATATGTAAGCAATAAGAAAAAAGGCTGTTTTTGTGCACTACTTTTGTCTAGTGGTTCCCAGCTTCATAACTTTTGGCCCATGTATTCATGCACAAGATTGCAGCCTCCATGCCCATCAAAACCGGTGTTTTTTCTAAGGTGTTTTTTCAGTTATGTCCTCATCTTTCCAACAATGTATGATGATATATTGGAAAGTAGTTTGGTCATGGTGAAAAGTGAGATCAAATTTTGAATATTTTAAATGTAACAACGAAGGAATTTATTTGCGCATGCGCAACCTGCACATAAAATTCGTAACTGAGGATTCCAAGCTCTGAACGCCATTTTGGCAGGATATTTCAAAGGGAGTACATACATTGGAATTTATTAAAAAATCCGAATAGTTGACCCCCAGTTTTCTCAGTTGCAATCAAGTACCTGATAAGCTACGCAGACAAGCATGCAGGTTTGAGGTGCTTGCATATGCAGGAAAGTTGCAAATTGATGTTGAAAATCACCTAAATGGTCGCGAAAACTGGTGACATTTGAACCCCAAAATTGGCTGATCATGCATGTTAAAATTATAGTGGAACTGTGTGCATAATTCTTTTCCCTACATTTTTGTAAAGCCACAGCCACAACACTATTGAAACAATGTTTGGTTTGTTTTCAGGTGTTGACATTATCAGTGTGTGCAAACACAGACCCCACCAGGCCAAGTCCGAAGCCTGAGAAACTGTATAGTGCACCCTGAAGGTAACATGGCAATTTATGAAAGTCAGCATATTCTCTTGATATGGTAAATTTAAGTTTGTTCTGCACCTCAGCACACTGGATTGGATAGTTTTGTCAATGTTCGGGCCATAATTCGATGAGTATTGAGTCCCAAACAAGGGAGGTAACTCAGTAGCTGGATTTGTTGACATTTTACAAAAAGCACTGTAAGGTGTTGAAACAAGCTTCATTTAAATAATATATTTATACTGATATAAAATGAAATGCATTTTGCTTGGTGACAGCTTAAAAAAACTACTTAACACACATTTGAATGGTATATTTATGTATTTTGAGCATTGAATTTGTGTCTTTTATGCGGTTGGAGTGGATAAAATGGCCCGTGCGCTCCCCACGGGCACACAATAGTGAAAGAACAGTTATGGATGGTTCAAATACATCAAATTTCAGCTGAAAAGATATTGCAAACTTATTTTGCATAGATATGAAAGGTTTTCAGACAGAAATGACACGTGTTTGTTGAAATGGATGTGATGGCTTCAGGCCAGTGCAGTTGCTGCCTATTTTATTCAAAGAAGTCGTTTCTCGGCCATTCGTAAATAGCTATACGGGCAAACAAATGTAATATTCCTTGTCCAGATTAGAATAATAATTGCCATATTGAGTGGGGAATTTCCTTAGAGGCACAGAAAATGCAGGAAAACAAGTGATTTTGAACCAGTTGGTACATCGGTTAACATGGTCCGCATAAACGCATACGTTCATTGTCGTTTCCTGTCCGGTCCAAACATTATTCAAGTTGTATGTTTGTGACTTCGCATGTGTTTCCAGCTTGCACGCATAAATGAATGTTTACTTGTTCAATCTGAGGTGTTTTGTCACTCTTTTTCATTAGGTGAACTGCCTTAAGAAGATCAGCTGCCATCTGTTGTGGACATCTGCAACCGCAATCTGTGCCCTGCAGCTCCGGACCCATCTGACAGGGCCTTGTGGTATATTGTTCACCATTATATGACTACAGTTATGAATCTTGCAAGTTTATACTTCTTGTGTGCTGGGTTCATTAGTAACATTCTTGGGCCTGTTTGGGTTGAAAAATATCATACTGTCAGTAAGAGTACCACAATTACTGTGTAACTAGCAGTTGTCTGAGCTTTGTTGATGCTTTGTTCATTCATGGGGGTCTGTTATTATGTGGAAAGTGCTCTTGGTTTGCAAATTGAATTAGGTGTTTGTGCACTGTGCTTAAACCATCAAATCAAGACTGCTGTTGTTACAAAGTGTAATTTTAGCAATGTTTCCATGCTCATAGTGCAGCTTCTTTGCACTTGTAAATTCTGTCCAAAAGCCGAAATGTCACATGGGTGCTGAAACATGAATAAAATGAAAAGAAGTCATTATATTCATCCAAATTTTATTGTGGAAGCTAGGTGTTGGTTGCACTTCAAGGTAATGATTTCAGTTGGCCTCTATGGAACAGTGTGTTGCCCCTTAAGGCAACATGTCATTTTCTGAAAGTCAGCATATTCTCTTGATAAGGTAAATTTTAGTTTGTTCTGCACCTCAGCACACTGGATTGGATAGTTTTGTCAATGTCCGGGGTATAATTCGATGATTATTGAGTCCCAAACAAGGGAGGTAACTCAGTAGCTGGATTTGTTGACATTTTACTGAAAGCACTGTAATGTGTTGAAACAAGCTTCAGTTAAAGAATACATTTATACCGATATAAAAGAAATTGCATTTTGCTTTGTAACAGCTTAAAAAAACTACTTAACTCACATTGGAACGGTATATTTATGTATTTTGTGCATTGAATGTGTGTCTTTTATGCTGTTGGAGTGAATAAAATGGACCGTGCGCTCCACACGGGCACACACTAGTGAACGAACAGTTATGGATGGTTCAAATACATCAAATTTCAGCTGAAAAGATATCGCAAACATATTTTGCATAAATTTGAAAGGTTTTCGGACAGAAATGTCACGTGTTTGTTGAAATGGATGTGATGGCTTCAGGCCAGTGCAGTTGCTGCCTATTTTATTCAAACATGTAGTTTCTCGGCCATTCGTAAATAGCTATACGGGCAAACAAATGTAATATTCCTTGTCCAGATTAGAATAATAATTGCCAAATTGAGTGGAGAATTTCCTTAGTGGCACAGAACATGCAGGAAAACAAGTGATTTTGAACCAGTTGGTACATCGGTTAACATGGTCCGCATAAACGCATACGTTCATTGTCGCTTCCTGTCCAGTCCAAACATTATTCAAGTTGTATACGTGTGACTTTGCATATGTTTCCAGCTTGCACGCATAAATGCATGTTTACTTGTTCTTCAATCTGAGTTTTGTTGTCACTCTTTTGCAGCAGATGAACTGCCTTAAGAAGATCAGCTGTCATTTGTTGTGGACTTGCGCGACCGTAATCTGTACCCTGCAGCTCCGGACCCATCTGACAGGGCCTTGTGGTGCTAACGGTCTGATTGGTATGCCCCATATTGTTCACCATTATATGACTACAGTTATGAATCTTGCAAGTTTATACTTCTTGTGTGCTGGGTTCATTATTAACATCCTTGAGCCTGTTTGGGTTGAAAAATATCATACTGTCAGTTAGAATACCACAAATTACTGTGTAACTAGCAGTTTTCATAGCTTTGTATGTTTTGTTCATTTATGGGGTTCTGTTATTATGTGGAAAGTGCTCTTGGTTTGCAAATTGAATTAGGCGTTTGTGCACTGTGCTTAAACCATCAAATCAAGACTGCTGTTGTTACAAAGTGTAATTTTAGCAATGTTTCCATTCTCATAGTGCGGCTTCTTTGCACTTCTAAATTCTGGCGAAAAGCCGCTATGTCACATGGGTGCTAAAACCTGAATAAAATAAAAAGAAGTCATTATATTCATCCAAATTTTATTATTTTAGCTAGGTGTTGGTTGCACTTCAAGGTAATGATTTCAGTTTGCCTCTATGGAACAGTGTGATGCCCCTTAAGGTAACCTGGCATTTTCTGAAAGTCAGCATATTCTCTTGATATGGTAAATTTAAGTTTGTTCTGCACCTCAGCACTCTGGATTGGATAGTTTTGCCAATGTTCGGGCCATAATTCGATGATTATTGAGTCCCAAACAATGGAGGTAACTCAGTAGCTGGATTTGTTCACATTTTGCAAAAAGCACTGTAAGGTGTTGAAACAAGCTTCATTTAAATAATATATTTATACTGATATAAAAGAAAATGCATTTTGCTTTGTGACAGCTTAAAAAAACTACTTAACACACATTTGAATGGTATATTTATGTATTTTGAGCATTGAATTTGTGTCTTTTATGCTGTTGGAGTTGATAAAATGGCCCGTGCGCTCCACACACGCTCACACTAGTGAAAGAACAATTATGGATGGTTTAAATACATGAAATTTCAGCTGAAAAGATATTACAAACATATTTTGCATAGATTTGAATGGATTTTGGACAGAAATAACATGTGTTTATTGAAATGGATGTGATGGCTTCAGGCCAGTGCAGTTGCTGTCTATTTTATTCAAAGATGTAGTTTTTCGGCCATTTGTAAATAGCTATACGGGCAAACAAATGTAATATTCCTTGTCCAGGTTAGAATAATAATTGCCAAATTGAGTGGAGAATTTCGTTAGTGGTACAGAAAATGCAGGAAAACAAGTGATTTTGAACCAGTTGGTACATCGGTTAACATGGTCTGCATAAACGCATACGTTCTATGTCACTTCCTGTCCCGTCCAAACATTATTCAAGTTTTATGCCTGTGATTTCGCATGTGTTTCCAGCTTGCACGCATAAATGAATGTTTACTTGTTCTTCAATCTGAGGTTTTTTGTCACTCTTTTGCAGCAGGTGAACTGCTTTAAGAAGATCAGCTGTCATCTGTTGTTGACATTCGCGAATGCCATCTGTGCCCTGCAGCTCCGGACCCATCTGACAGGTCCTTGTGGTGCTAGCGGTCTGATTGATATGCCCCATATTGTTCACCATTATATATCTAGAGTTATGAATCTTGCAAGTTTATACTAATTGTGTACTGGGTTCATTAGTAACATTCTTGGGCCTGTTTGGGTTGAAAAATATCATACTGTCTGAATACCACAAATTACTGTGTAACTAGCAGTTTTCTGAGCTTTGGTATGTTTTGTTCATTTATGGGGTTCTGTTATTATGTGGAAAGTGCTCTTGGTTTGCAAATTGAATTAGGGGTTTGTACACTGTGCTTAAACAATCAAATCAAGACTGCTGTTGTTACAAAGTGTAATTTTAGCAATGTTTCCATTCTCATAGTGCGGCTTCTTTGCACTTGTAAATTCTGGCCGAAAGCCGCAATGTCACATAGGGGCTAAAACATGAATAAAATATAAAAAAAGAAGTCTTTATATTCATCCAAATTTTATTATGGAAGCTAGGTGTTGGTTGCACTTCAAGGTAATGATTACAGTTGACCTCTATGGAACAGTGTGGTGCCCCTTAAGGTAACATGGCATTTTCTGAAAGCCAGCATATTCTCTTGATATGGTAAATTTAAGTTTGTTCTGCACATCAGCACACTGGATTTGATAGTTCGTCAATGTTCGGGCCATAATTCGATGATTATTGAGTCCCAAACAAGGGAGGTAACTCAGTAGCTGGATTTGTTGACATTTTACAAACAGCAATGTAATGTGTTAAAACAAGCTTCATTTAAACAATATATTCATACTGATATAAAAGGAATTGCATTTTGCTTTGTGACAGCTTAAAAAAACTACTTAACACACATTTGAATGGTATATTTATGTATTTTAAGCATTGAATTTGTGTCGATAAAATGGCCCGTGCGCTCCACACGGGCATTCACTATTCAAAGAACACTTATGGATGGTTCAAATACATCAAATTTCAGCTGAAAAGATATCACAAACTTATTTTGCATAGATTTGAATGGTTTTCGGACAGAAATGACACGTGCTTGTTGAAATGGATGTGATGGCTTCAGGCCAGTGCAGTTGCTGCCTATTTTATTCAAAGATGTAGTTTTTCGGCCATTTGTAAATAGCTATACGGGCAAACAAATGTAGTATTCCTTGTCCAGATTAGAATAATAACTAGATTATAGTAACTATAAAAATTTAAATAATAACATAAACTCCAGGAACTTTATTTTAAAGGAAATTGCAACGAGAAATCTAAAAGATACCTTTAGGGAATTACATGAAAATTGTGTCCGCTTTACATGGCGACGTGCTAACCCATTGCAACAAGCAAGATTGGATTTCTTTTTAATTACTCCTAACATGCTCAACTTTTTAAAAACATCAAATATCAGAACAGGTATTAAAACTGACCACTCTATTGTTGATATTTCATTGGATTTTCATCATATTGATCATGGTAAAGGTCTTTGGAAGCTTAATAACTCTCTGTTGCATGATATTGATTACTTAACCTGTATAAATAGTAAAATTGAAGAAATTAAAAAACAGTACTGTCTGCCAATATATAACGTAGAAAATATTCATACAATAAATAATAATGAATTATGTTTTACAATAAATGATCAGCTTTTCTTGGAAACTTTATTAATGGAAATAAGGGGAAAAACTATTTCTTATTCGAGTTTTAAAAATAAACAAACAAAATCAAACGAACAACGATTGTTAAATAAAATTGAATTTCTAGAACAAAACCTTAATGAATCAAACAAAGAAACACTTGCACAACTAAATGCGGAATTAAACAGCATAAGAGATGCTAAACTTAAAGGGTATATTATCCGATTCAAAGGTCAGTGGATTGAAGAAGGCGAAAAAAATACAAAATATTTTTGCTCACTTGAAAAGCAACATTACGTTAATAAGAACATACCTTTTATTCAAAAAGAAGACGGGGAGATAATATATCATCAATCTGACATTTTAAAGGAAACGTGTGATTTTTACAAAAAACTATATGAAAAAGTTGAGCCAAAAGAAAACTATATACTAAATGATTTACAAAATATTAATATAAATAAAGTAAGTTCAGCACAATCAATCGAAATTGAAGGTTTGTTAAAATATGAAGAGATAACAAATACTCTAAAATATATGAAGAATGATAAAAGCCCAGGATCGGACGGTTTTACAACAAATTTCTTTAAAGTCTTCTGGAATAGAATTGGTGTTTTTGTTATGAGAAGTATTAATTTTGCATATGCAAATAATTCATTTTCAATAACTCAAAAACAGGGCATTATAACGTGTATACCAAAAGATAACAAACCGAGACAGTTCTTAAAAAATTGGAGACCTATTACGCTTCTTAATACCGTCTATAAACTAGCTTCTGGATCAATTGCAAACAGACTGAAACCTCTTTTACAAAATCTTATATCGAGGGATCAAACTGGTTTTGTTGCAGGTAGATACATTGGAGAAAATACCCGCCTCATATACGACATAATGAATTATACTGAAAACAATAAAATACCGGGCTTAATAATGATGATAGACTTTGAAAAGGCCTTCGATACCTTGTCATTCGATTGCATTGAAAAAACGTTAGACCTTTTTAATTTTGGACCAAGCTTTAAGCGTTGGGTATCGATTTTTCTAAAGGATACTCGGACATGTGTTCAGTTAAACGGATTTTTGTCCGATAACTTCACAGTAGGCCGCGGCTGTAGACAGGGAGACCCGATTTCACCATATATTTTTATTCTATGTGCAGAGATTTTAGCAATCAAAATTAAGAATAATAATAATATAAAAGGAATATGTATTAACGGCATAGAATACAAAATTTCTCAGTTTGCAGACGATACTTCTTTATTGTTGGATGGTTCTGAAAATTCTTTAAATTCCGCTCTAGACACACTCCAAGATTTTGCATACTTTTCCGGATTAAATGTAAACTTCGATAAAACTAATGTAATTTGGATAGGATCTTTAAAGTACAGCACCCGAGCGATTAAAACAAAATACAAACTAACATGGGAAACAACAAGATTTAAATTGTTGGGAATCATTTTTGATGTCGATCTCAATCTGATTGTTGATTTAAACTTTTCCGACAAATTTATTAAAACTAGTAATATTATTAACCAATGGAAAAAGAGAAAACTAACACCTATTGGTAGAATTACCATTGTTAAATCCCTTATACTACCTCTTTGTACTCATTGTTTCTTTGCAATACCTACTCCAAAAAGAGATATTCTTGATAAATTGAATAAAATGTTATTCGACTTTGTGTGGGATGATGCGCCTTACAAAATTAAGAGTTCGACCCTTACACAAAGCTACGAAAATGGTGGATTACAAATGGTAGACATCTTTGCTTATTGTAAAAAAATTAAAGTGTCATGGATTAGAAAATTACATACATGTTCAGAAAGCAAATGTGTTATTCTTATGAGGTCTATTATTGATGTATGTAAACTCTTCAACACTGGAAAACAATATATTGCTATAATTAAGAGCGCTGTTAAAAATGATTTCTGGTATGAGGTATTTACGTGTTATGAACAATTTCTAGATGTGTTAAAAATTATTGATGTTGAACATGTTCTTAGCATGCCATTATTTTATAATGACAATTTTACCGTTGGTAATGAACCCCTGTTTTTAAAAGCACTGTACGATAGAGGCATACGATTTGTGAGAGATATTGTCATTGATTCAACAATTTTTTTAACAAAATTTCAAATGGAAAGTATAACGGGGAAACCTATTAATTTCCTCCAATATGAAGGACTAGTTAAAACAATAAAATTATTTTTTCGGAAAGTAAATATACATTTTAACTTCAATGATGTTTTAAAATACGGCCCGTCTCTGTCATGCTATACAAAATATTTTATATGCCTGGACAGCAAAGATAAGACAATATATAACTGTTTTATCCAAACTGAAATTGAACCCGTTTGTAAAAGCAAATGGACTGACTTTGTTACTACTAACGAGGAATGGAAACATATTTTCAAAATAGTTTTTGACATAACACGTGATAGTTACATACAGTGGTTTCAAACGAGAATTATTTATAATATATTGGGTACAAACTCCCTTATGTATAAAATGAAACTGGTAAATGATAATATGTGTACTTTTTGCCATGAATTCGAAGAAACGATTCGTCACCTTTTCTGGTCTTGCAAAAATGTCCAATGCTTGATCAAGAAATTAAACGAATCTCTGTTAAATAATAGAAGTTATACGACAGAAATTGATTACAAAACATTGATGTTAGGTAATTCAGACAAAAACAAGCAAAATCTAAACATACTTTGCCTCGAAGTTAAAAAATACATATTTACGTGTAAAAAAGGTAACATAATACCAAACTATACAGGTCTTATAAATAGTTTAACTTTTACCTACAAAATATACAATTCATTTAAACTCACAGAAAAGGAAACGAGGAGTTGGTCGCTGGTAAAATTAATATGTGAACCAAATATTTTTGTGGAACATAACATTGAGTGAAAATTTCTATAGAATCGAGAAAAGGAAAAAGAAGTGATATTTCCTTAAATATGTAATTATTAATTGCCAATAGAAAAGTTCCTTATATATGCTTTTTGCTCATATTTTTTTGCCTTTTTGCGTTTCTTGTACATTTAAAAATGTAACGGTCTGTATGATACTTCATTTTGCTAACATTGCTTTATGCATGTATGCATGTTTAATCATATTTTCCCTTTCAATCATTTGTTAAAAAAAGTTTTTTACTTAGTTACTAATGCTATTTGCATGTATTGCATGTACAATTCAATATACTGTATTTTGTGTGTAAAGGTGTATGCATATATGCGATTGTACACTTAAAATGCAAATAAACAGAAGTTACCAAAAAAAAAAAAAAAAAAAAAAAAAAAAAAAAAAAAAAAAAAAAAAAAAAAAAAAAAAAAAAAAAAGAATAATAATTGCCAAATTGAGTGGAGAATTTCCTTAGTGGCACAGAAAATGCAGGACAACAAGTGATTTTGAACCAGTTGGTACATCGGTTAACATGGTCCGCATAAACGTATACGTTCATTTTCGCTTCCTGTCCGGTCCAAACATTATTCAAGTTGTATGCATGTGACTTCGCATGTGTTTCCAGCTTGTTCGCATAAATGAATGTTTACCTTTTCTTCTATCTGAGGTGTGTTGTCACTCTTTTGCATTAGGTGAACTGCCTTAAGAAGATCAGCTGTCATCTGTTGTGGACATCCGCGACCGCAATCTGTGCCCTGCAGCTCTGGACTCATCTGACAGGGCCTTGTGGTGCTAGCGGTCTGATTGGTATGCCCCATATTGTTCACCATTATATGACTACAGTTATGAATCTTGCAAGTTTGTACTTTTTGTGTGCTGTGTTCATTAGTTACATTCTTGGGCCTGTTTGGGTTGAAAAATATCATACTGTCAGTTAGAATACCACAAATTACTGTGTAACTAGTAGTTTTCTGAGCTTTGTTGATGCTTTGTTCATTCATGGGGGTCTGTTATTATGTGGAAAGTGCTCTTGGTTTGCAAATTGAATTAGGCGTTTGTGCACTGTGCTTAAACCATCAAATCAAGACTGCTGTTGTTACAAAGTGTAATTTTAGCAATATTTCCATTCTCATAGTGCGCCTTCTTTGCACTTGTAAATTCTGGCCAAAAGCCGCAATGTCACATGGATGCTAAAACATGAATACAATTAAAAGAAGTCATTATATTTATCCAAATATTATTATGGAAGGTAGGTGTTGGTTGCACTTCAAGGTAATGATTTCAGTTTGCCTCTATGGAACAGTGTGATACCCCTTTAAACATGGCATTTTCTTTACGTCAGCATATTCTCTTGATATGGTATTTTTTAGTTTGTTCTGCACCTCAGCACACTGGATAGTTGTGTCAATGTCCGAGCTATAATTTGATGATTATTGAGTCCCAAACAAGTGAGGTAACTCAGTAGCTGGATTTGTTGACCTTTTACCAAAAGCTCTGTAAGGTGTTGAAACAAGCTTCATTTCAAGAATATATTTATACCGATATAAATGGAAATGCATTGTGCTTTGTAACAGCGTAAAAAAACTACTTAACACACACTTCAATGGTATATTTATGTATTTTGAGCATTGAATTTGTGTCTTTTATGCTGTTGGAGTGGATAAAATGGCCCGTGCGCTCCACACGGGCACACGCTAGTGAACGAACAATTATGGATGGTTCAAATACATCAAATTTCAGCTGAAAAGATATCGCTAACTTTTTTTGCATAGATTTGAAAGGTTTTCTAACAGAAAAGACACGTGTTTGTTGAAATGGATGTGATGGCTTCAGGCCAGTGCACTTGCTGCCGTTTTTATTCAAAGATGTAGTTTCTCGGCCATTTGTAAATAGCTATACGGGCAAACAAATGTAATATTCCTTGTCCAGATTAGAATAATAATTGCCAAATTGAGTGGAGAATTTCCTAAGTGGCACAGAAAATGCAGGAAAACAAGTGATTTTGAACAAGTTGGTACATCGGTTAACATGGTCCGCAAAAACACATACCTTCATTGTTGTTTCCTGTCCGGTCCAAACATTATTCAAGTTGTATGCCTGTGACTTCGCATGTGTTTCCAGCTTGCACGCATAAATGAATGTTTACTTGTTCTTCAATCTGAGGTGTTTGTCACTCTTTTGCAGCAGATGAACTGCCTTAAGAAGATCAGCTGTCATCTGTTGTGGACATCCGCGACCGCAATCTGTGCCCTGCAGCTCCGGACCCATCTCACATGGCCTTGTTGTGCTAGCGGTTTGAGTGGCATGCCCCATATTGTTCACCATTATATGACTACAGTTATGAATCTTGCAAGTTTATACCATAGTAGAGGGCAGTGTTTAAGAGGCCATAGTAGGCCAGTGTTTAAGAGGCCATGGTAGAGGCAAGTGTTTAGGAGGCCATGGTACGGCCAGTGTTTAAGAGGCCATGGTAGAGGCCAGTGTTTAAGAGGCCATGCTAGAGGCCAGGGTTTTAGAGGCCGTTGTAAAGGCCAGGGTTTTAGAGGCCAGGGTTTTAGAGGCCGTGGTAGAGGCCAGTGTTTAAGAGGCCATGGTAGAGGCCAGTGTTTAAGAGGCCATGGTAGAGGCTAGTGTTTAAGAGGCCATGGTAGTGGCCAGTGTTTAAGAGACCATGGTAAAGGCCAGGATTTTAGAGGCCAGGGTTTTAAAGGCCGTGGTAGTGGTCCATACAATAATATTTCTGCTAATTAAAACAGCCAAAACTTCCACCCAACTGTGTAACCGCTTCTGTTGCATGCCTAACAGAGGCTGGTGAACAAAATGGCCAACACGATTTGCATTTGAGATTAGCAGGGGAACCAAACAATAGCAAAATAAGTATCAATGGTTGTCAGTTCACAGCTTTGTTTCACTCTGGTTCCATGGTAACCACTATTTCTGAAACTGGATTGAAATCCATCAATGAGCAACCTGACATTTTACCATTATATACTCTAGGCTTAAAACTTGAAACTGGAGATGGCTCCCTGATAAAGTACTCTGGATATAAGTACAATATATTTTCCTTCTATGTCAAATGTCACTTTTGATGTGCCCATTTGAGTTATCAAATATAACTATTTTAACAGAAATTGTCCTGTTATTGTTGGTACCAATGCTATAGGGCTTGTACGTGACAGTGTCTCCCAGGATGACAGTCATGTCATACTTGAGGAGTGGAACCAGTAATTGGTAGCTTAAATGTGACATCATTTACTGTGAAATTATCTAGCAAAAGACCAGTCAAGTTAGGTCCATATGGGACTGTGTCTTTGAATTGCCTTGCTAGAGGGGTCAATCATGCCATTCTAATGTTGTCACTGAAAATTATGACCCATCTGCTAATTACTCTGTGTGCCCCAGAGTAATCAAATTGCATCAGCATGGAAATTGTTGCACAAAAATGACTGGCAAACCTATTGTTTTTAAATCACAAGTTTGTCAGATTTCTTAAGCTGAGGTCATAGATAATTTGTCCTCAAGTTTTCAGAATGACTCTCAACAGGTAACACCTGTAGATCAGTATACCAATGACCTGGGATTAAAGATAGATTACTGATATTCTCACACCCGAGCAACTACAGAGGGTGAGACAAACCCAAGAAAGTTGGTCACATATGTTTTCCAAAGGTCCTACTGATATAAGATGTACAAATCTTCTTAAACACAAAATTGTGTTAGAAGATACAACATCCTTCAAGCAGTCTTATAGACGCATACCGCCAGGGTTGTATTAAGAGGTGAGGCAACACATTAAAGAAATGTTTGATGCCAATGTTATTCGAGAATCCGAATCAGCCTTCAGCTCCAATGTTGTGTTGGTTAGGAAGCGCAATGGATCGCTTTGGTTCTGTATTGACTGCAGACAGCTCAATGCACGAACTAGGAAAGATGCCGACAATCTAGCCAGATTTGAAGATATTTTACACAGTCTTTCTGGTGCTAAATACTTTTCCAAACTTGACTTTAGGTCAGGTTATTTAAATGTAGAATTAGGGGAAGAAGATAAGTCCAAAACTGCTTTTAGTGTAGGAAACCTAGGTTTCTATGAATGGAACCAAATGGAATTAGGACTTTGTAATGCACATAGTACTTTTCAGCGACTTATGGAACGCTGTATGGGGGACTTGCACTTAAAGGAATGTCTCATAGTCCTTGACGACATTCTGGTCTATTCCAAAACGTTTGAGGAGCATGTTGAAAGGCTCCAATTCGTATTTTCACGTCTTGCTGAAAATGGTTTGAAGCTTAAGCCTTCCAAATGTGAGCTCTTTATGAGCTCTTTATGCCCTCTGTTGTTTACTTAGGCCATGTGATAAGTGAAGACGGTATCTCCACTCACCCAGAAAAGAGCTCCGGCAGTTTCTTGGCTTTGCTGGTTTTTACAGAAGGTACGTATAGCACTGTGCTCAAATTGTTGAACCTCTCAACGACCTTCTGAAGGGCCATGATACCACTGGCAGAGCCAGCAAGCACAAGAAACGCTCTTAAAAGTCCACTAAACCAGCTGTTTGGTCATGGGGTGAAGCTCAAGACCAAGCATTTCAGACAATCAAGGACAAACTCACGTCCTCTCCAGCACTATCATATTATGCACAGTATAACCAGTCCTTTATACTGCACACAGATGCCATGGTCTTGGTGCTGTCTTATACCAAAAGCAGGATGGGGTGGAAAAGGTTATTGCATATGCTAGTCGTGGATTGAGGCCATCAGAGAAACGCTACCCAGCACATAAGTTTGAATTTGAAGCGTTAAAATGGGTAGTTATCGAAAAGTTTAATGATTATCTTTTCGGTAACAAATTTGTTGTCACAACTGATAACAACCCACTGACGTATATGACTACCACAGCTAAGCTTGATGCCACAGGCCACCGCTGGCTAGAAGCACCGGCTGCATACAATTTTAACATGGACTACAAACCTGGTAAGCTGAACATTGATGCTGATTGATATGGTCCAAGCCATTAACCAGGCATCTGAAGTAGGAATGCCACTAGCTGAATGTATAGCTAGTGGTGTCTGTCCTCTTTCTGCAGAAGAGGCCAGACCTCAATTGCCACCTGCCTAGAGGACTGACTGGAGTAAAGCCCAGGCTCAGGATCAGTACCTGACTAGAGTACTTGACCTCTCAAGTATTGAGGATAAGCGAACCACTTCTTTAGATGGTCAAGCTGTTAAGCAACTTGTTTTACCCAGTGCATTCAGGGAACAAGCCCTCAAAGGTGTTCATGACGACGTTGGGCACCTGGGTAAAGACAAGTCACTGTGGTTGGCCAGGCAGCAATTTTATGGGCCTCGCATGGAACGATATTTAGACCTAAAAATACAGGACTGTTCTAGGTGCATTCTAAGCAAATGCCCCCAACAGACTGCTGGTCTGGTAAATATCACTACAACTAAGCTCATTGAGCTTGTGTGCATGGATTTCCTTACATTAGAGAAATCTAATGGTGGTTACGAACACATTTTGGTGATCACGGATCATTTCACAAGATACGCACAAGCTATCCCATGTTATAACCAGACAGCCCATACAACAGCCACAGCCCTGTATAACAACTTAATACGATTTTACTCGTTGTCATAACGCCTTCACATTGATCAGGGACATAATTTCGAAAGTCGGGTGATCCAAGAACTCGGCAAGATAGCTGGAGTTTCAAAATCACGAACTACTCCCTATCACCCCATGGGCAATCATGCGGAACGGTTCAATCAGACACTTCTGAAAATGCTTGGGACACTAGATCCTGCCCAGAAGCAAGATTGGAAATCTTTTTTAGGCCCCATGGTGTAAGCCTATAACGCCACTAAAAGTGACGCTACAGGATATTCACCACACTATCTTATGTTCGAGTGGCATCCCAGACTTGCCCTTGATACGTTCATAGGTACCGAGCGCGGGAATGAAGGAAATCCAGACCCTACTGTTTACGTACACAAATTGCAAAATCGCTTGCAGCAGGCTTATATGCTAGCTGCTGAGGCCTCAGCGAAGCAAAGTGTACGAAATCAGGCATTTTACAACCGCAAGGTTAATGCTACCAGTATTGAGGTCAATGATAGAGTTTTAGTTAGAAAAAACTCATTTTGACGGGAAGAACAAGTTGGCTGACCGATGGGAATCAGAACCGTATACAGTCATGGAAATCCTAAACCCTGACATACCAGTATACGAGGTTAGGCGAGAAGATGGCATTGGTCCTGTCAGAACTTTGCATAGAAATCATCTTCTCCCTATAATGTCATTTCCCTTGTCCCAACAGAACAACCAAACCACAAATCCCAAAACTAAGTCTCAAAGACCCCAAAAACCTAGACCTGTAAAAAGCTCTGACACAGATAGTGAGAATTCTTCAGGGCCATACATTTTACCCCAGCGTCGGATTGGTTTCAGGTCAAACAGACACAATAGAGTCTTGAAGGTGTCTTTAACACCAAAGCAGGCCCCAGAGCAGTCTCTGTATAGGGATCCTACTGATAGTTCTTCTATCCCAGTTGAACAATCCCAACAGGTACTGATATTTCGTCTATCCCAGTTGAACAATCCCAACAGGTTATGGATTCTCCATCCATTAATCAGGCAGTGTGCATGTCCCCAACTGCTGACCAGGCTACATCTGTTCTTTCAGAACCGTCAGAATTAGCTGATTCAGTTCTGCCGACTACCGGTATGCAGAGTTCCCCATCCATAAATCAGTCTAATTAAGATTCGTATGTGTTGAAAATGTTCAGTCTACTTCCGAGACTTCACAAGACTCGAACTTACAACCTGAACCAGTTGGTAGACCCCAAAGAAACTGTAACCACCTGACTGCTTTGGAGAGTGGTTTTAACCTATTCATGCCAATACTGAATTTAAAAAGGAAGTATATTTTCTCTTTATTTTTTTTATTATTTATTATGTTTATTATGTTTAAATTCAGTATTCTTCCATACTAATTGTATTGCTCAAATTATGTGAACATAAATTTTAATGATTATAAGTCTATTTTAAATTTTATTTTTACAATATGTATATAATGCAATTATTGGGTATAATTGAGACAATTTAATTATTTCATAACTGTACTTAAATTCAGCAGCCTGTGTTGACTATTGTGTTTATTTTGCATATACATGAGTAACATCCATTCTGTTTACTTGACTGACATCTAGGTCAGCAGTCAGCTGATTAAACAGCTGATCCATTGATATATAGGTCATGGCCTATTGAATTTCCAATACTACTTAAACGCTGTGTCACCATTCAGTGACTTCCGGCCGCCATCTTGTCAGAAAGAAAAACATAAACAAAGAATAGATTAAAGTACAGAGTCATACAAGATTGGGAACAGAGCAAGATCTCCAGAGGTCCACAGCCACAATCAGCGTCCACGTCATATATATAGTCCTTCCCTCGCCCGTCCCTCCTTTTTATATTTTTTCGTAATATTCTAAATTTGCACACTTTCGGACGTCATTTGGTATCCGAAATTTTTCTTTCGCAATTTTCCCTATTGTAATTATAACATTACCAAATGACCTTTTCTGCTTTATTATAGCATATGCAGAAGGAATTGGGTTATTTACAGGTGCGGTGCTATTGTTTTATAAGTTATAACTAGTTAAGTTGCTAAGTGAAAATTAATATTATTATTAATATTACTATCTTGAGGCTTACTTTACTTACAGTTATTGCCTGTCAATTAATAATATCAAATCTTAAGTTTTGCACTATTCCCTTCATCCCTTACTTCTTCCTTTAGTCTTGCCCCGGGCAATTACACGTATTAAGTATACTCATCATTTCATACGTTATTTCTACCATGCCCGGCAACAACAAGACCGTTAAGGGGCGGAGCACGAACCTGTCCCCTTTACTAGGGGAGGCGCTTACTGGGCAAGACACACACCACCTGTCCCACAACACCATGCCATTTAAGTGCCTCCTCCAGTCAGTCAGAAGTGTAGGTAAACTGACCTCCCTTTTTACTATCTTTCAGCTGGCCTCGTGTCTGACCAAGGAACTCCCCGTACTTATTGAGCCGACTGTGCCTCTGGCCTCTGGCTGTGTTCTTTTACAGCTAAAGTCCACTCAGGCGCTCACCAGTATCCTTTCCAAAGGAGTCTTTGAACTTGGTGCAGTCGCGGTCCGGGCCTTATCACCGTCAAACATGAGGACGGCTTCAGGTCTTATTGCAGGGATCCCGGAGAACCAGGACTTACTAGAACTTCAAGGATGCCTACATTTTCTCCCTGTATCTATTGGTAGTTGTTCAATTACCAAATTAGAGCGGGTCGAGCCCTCTAGGCCACCCCCTCCTGGTTTTCCGCGGCTGGTCAAATCACTTTTACTTACCTCTGGCCCAGTCCGTCACAATGTTGCGAGAACCAACATCTCCCTGGACGTTAGACCTTGCCCCGTACCCCCTGTCAGATGTTATCGCTGTCAGGGGTACGGACACACCGCCAGCGGGGGTAAATGTCCTCACCCGTCTATTTGTTGCCACTGTTCGGGAACCCGGTGCCTATGCCAATGCACCCGTAACATCCGCCGTTGTGTTAATTGCGGTGGCCCACACTCTGCTTCCTACCAAGGTTGTCCGTCATATAAGAGAGCCTTAAACATTGCCTCTTAATCCAGCTTCTATGGTGTTTCTTGGTCTGAGGGGGAGTGCAAGCTATTAGCACTTGATACTATGGCCCACAAGGAGGTTGTCCAACACACTCCATCACCAACCGACTCCAGGGTCCAGGTCTCCACCCACACATGCAGCCCCCGGCCCTAGCATGACCGATACCATGTGCGCATGTCCTTCATTTGAGGGGCCAGTGGGTAAGGTTACCCCCCCCTCAACCGATAAGTAGCCTCCCACCTACACAGGTTATTCCTCCCTTGGAGCCGGTTGCGCACCATACACCTGTAAAATCAACCCCCCCCCCCGCTGTTTCACCTATTCAGGGAGTCACACCCAAACAGCGACACCCTTCTGCGGGTCCCAGAGGGTCTTCCCCGTGGCCAGATTGTAGTAGCACCACTTGTACCGGGTTTACAATTTCCGATAACTCATTATTCAACGTTACCGGGAAGGACTCTCTGGTGTCAGTGTACTCTAGTATTCTAGAGAATTGTACCATCTCAGACGTCTGTGAGATAGAGGAGGAGCCCTTGGTTAGTGTGCCCCCTAACCGTCCCAGAATGATCGACACCCAGACATCCCCTATGAGTTCTCCTGCCTTTAATAACAGTAAGCGCAACTCGCTTTCAGGAGACTCATACATTAAAATTAAAGATCCGCCAGCGACAGGTCACCGTTATCGCCATATACATCTCAGCGAGCTGACGGATTTAATTGCTGAGATAATAAAGGACCGTGACAGGCCAACTGGGTGTCGGGTTACTGGCTATATCACTAGTAAAATAGATTCCCGATTCAAATGGGGCCGGGAATCTATATCCAAAGTAACCCTTAAAGTCACTATATATGACACTGAAAGCCGTTCTGAAACTAAGGATCCTCCGATACCTCCTGACCCTGGGACCCCCCCTCCAGACAGCGACAACCCCTCCACCTCTTTGAAACCCCTCTCTACCCACCTCCAAACCACCATCCGCAAAGAAATCCAGGCCGGCTCGGACCCCGGCGAAGCTGAAAGGGGCCTTCTCCGGCCATAAGCTGGCCATCAGATCCCCCCATGCCAAGTTAAACAATTTCAAGCGCAGACTGATTTCCAATCACTATGGACAGTGACCTTAACATTGTATCTTTCAATATTGGAGGTTTAACCTCCATTAAACATACTGAATTAAAATATTACTTAGACGAGAATCCCAACATTCATGTTCTCGCCTTTCAAGAAACTAAATTTCCCAGAAATGAATTCAAATCAATACCTGGTTTTACTTGCGAATTTAAAAATCATATTAATCCAGACAATAATATAGCTGGCGGTCTTGCCATTTATGTTAAAAATTGTATTAACTATGAATTACTGGGGGTGAACAACCAATTAAAGATTGATGGTAGCACTGCTATTGAGGCACTAGCAATAAAATTGGTCATAAATAAGAACCGGCCCCTTATATTGGTCAATCTTTACTCAAGAGGATATGATCTTGCGACTTTAAATGGCCTTTTTACAGACTTAAGGACCATTAAAGGACCCTATAATGTAATATGTACAGGGGACTTTAATGACATCACCCCGCTTGGGGTTCCAATAACTCAGATGCAGCAGAAATTTGTTCTAAATAAAGCAAATTGGGATCAGTTCCGGGACCTCTGTTCAGATCTTTCCCTAGCAGATGTTCACTCCCAGGACCCCAGTACCTTTTGTTCTAATTTAACAAATAAGATCCTGTCCATAGCAGAGTGCAGCATTCCGTCTCCTCCGGTAAGGAAAAGCCAGAAAGAATGTGCCCTGGTGGAGTGTGGCGTGTTCTAAAGCGGTACAGGAAAGAAAAAAAGCATTAAAATTACTCAAAAAGAACCCCACTGAGCACAATGTCAAAAACTATAGGTCCCTAGAAAATTCAGCAAAGCGGGTTATTTTGGAAGCTAAAACTCAAAATTGGAAAAAATTCTGTGAATCAGCAGTTGTTAATAAAAGTAATTCTAGGGATTTTTGGCAAAAGATTCACAGAATTAAAGGAAATCGCACAAATCCTGTACCGCTACTAAAATAGAAAAGCGAAATTGCCACGACCCCAAGGGAAAAGGCTCAATTTTTGGTCACGCATTTCAAATCTGTCTCCTGTGATTCAAATCTCCCTCAAGAAACTTTGGACTATCAAAAGCGATTTGAATCGGAGAATAAAAACATTTTAAACGAGCCTTGGGGCAATAACACACCTCTTATTTTACCTTTTACAATGATAAATGCAATTAATAGTAGGAGTAACTCTGCCACGTGCCCAGATAGAATATCATATATGATGTTCAAGAATATGCCGGCCATAACTCTTAAAATCTGGCTTGATCTATTCAATCAAGGATACAAATCAGGGACGGTCCCCCCCCCCCCCCCCGAATGGAAGCAGGCCAGTAATTCCTATTCCAAATCCTGGTAAGGACAAAAGTGATCCAAAATCATATCGTCCAATAAGTCTCACCTCTCATTCAGGCAAATTATTGGAAATAATGGTAAAAAACAGATTAGAGCACTAATTGGAAACTAAAAATATTCTGAACCCCTTCCAGTCTGGCTTTCAACTCTTGATCAGCTAGCAAGACTACAACACGATATCCTTTCAGTATTAGCTATATTTTTGGACCTTCAGGCGGCCTTCGATTTAACCTGGACTTTTGGCATCTTAAAAAAGCTAGCTGATTATGGAATCACTGGATACTGCTTCCATTACCTCAGAGCTTTCCTAGAGGGCAGGAAAATTCTGGTCAAGGTCGATGGGGAGTTATCAGAGGAAGCCATAACTGACCGCGGTACCCACCAGGGGTCCGTAATATCCCCAACTCTGTTCTCCCGCATCGTCAATGATCTTCCTGAATCTGTCAAAGACTCAGGAATGGTTATCTCCCAGTTTGCCGATGATTCCGGCACTTGGTTAAAGGGGTCTACCATGTCACGCCTGCAATAGAAGGCTCAAGCAGGTCTAGACTCCATATGGAAATGGTCAATAGAATGGGGATTTAAAATTTCACCAACCAAAACAGTAGGTATGTTATTTGGCAACCAAATTAAGCACTCTTTGGACTTATATTTAGGCGGCACCAAAATTGTTTTTGAAAAAGTGGTGAAATTTCTAGGTAAACAGTTAAACTTTATTCACCACTTCAAATATTTGGCTGAACGGTGCGAAAGGGACTTAAATTTAATGAGAATGTTAAGAGGCACAGGTTTCGGTTCTGATAAAAATAGCCTCTTACTTCTCTACAAGTCCCTTATACATCCAAAGATAGATTATGGAGCCCAAATCTATGCATGTGCAATGCCAAACGCCCTTAAAATGGTAGATGCCATTCAGAACAAGGCACTTAGGATAGCTCTGAGGGCCCTGAAATGTACCCCTAGTGACATGCTTCAGGAGGAAGCGGGCTTGCTGCCTCTGAGTCTGCGCCGAAAAGAGCAATCCATTAATTTCTGGGCCAGAGCCATGTCCCGGCGTGGTTCAAACCCTGTAAACCAGCTTGTCGGGACCGGCACCTTCATCAAGGGTAAAATACTTAAGCGAAAACACATAGCGCTCCCCTTCGGGGCGAGTATTAAGACCCTGTTGGAGGATGCCGGTCTCGACAAGACCCCTGTAGCAGACCGGAGACCGTCCAAAACACCCCCCTGGACCCTGGGACCTGTTGATGTCGACATAACTCTATCAAAGACCCTCACGAAATCTGACTTAACGCAGCTCGTCAAGTCAGAAACTCTTATTCATATTGATAAAAGGTATGCTGAGCACCTAAAAATCTATACAGATGGCTCCAAATGCCCTAACTCTGGATTGGTAGCCAATTCATTTGTTATTCCTTCTAAAAATATTACAAAAACCCACCGACTCAGCAACCATCTCTCTATTTATTCGGCTGAACTTTTGGCAATTAAATATGCATTGTGCTGAATTTTGGTTAATAAACCTACTAAAACTGCTATTTTGTCAGACTCATTGTCATCTCTTGAGTCTATAAAAAACAAAAATAGCAGATCTAGGCCTGATATTTTATGTAACATTTTGGAACTTCATCAACAGTGCCTAGATAAACCTTTAAAGGTCACTTTAGTATGGTGTCCAGCACACGTCGACATCAGTGGGAATGAACAGGCGGACAGGGGGACTAAGGAGGGTCTCAGGAGAGGGACTGTTGATGCTGGGGAATCCCTGGCGCTGACCGAGATCTACTCACTGGCAAAGAAATTTGTCCTCAGTGAGTGGAACCTCAAGACCACCAATTTGTCTGCCTACCGACATACTTTTCTCAGACCCGCGAAAACCCTCAGGCCGCCTGACAAATACTCAGCAAGCATTGTGGCATGGTATTGACCTGGTTTTCCTTATTTTAAAAACATTTTCCAGGCGAGAGTATTACGTTAGTACACCATTTACATTTCTCAGTATCTTAATAAGCCCAGCCCCCTTTTTATTGCAGTTTTTAATAATCAGAAAGGGCGGGGCCGTCCATTTTCCTGGGTACAGTTGACTGCATTCTCTTCCTTCCCCTCGGACACCCCCCTTCCCCTCTCATCCTCAAAGAACCACGTCAGACTGGAGTGCACGGCACAAGGATCTGTGAACCTTGCAATTATTTGCATTCGGTCTTATCAAGACCAATACCACTTAATAGATATTGGAGCTGTTAATAGTATTATATTTGGCATACTGTGATAGGTACAGTGTCTACTACTGTATTTTATCTATATAATTATATCCATTTTTACTATCTGGATATGACCCCTTGCAAGTTTTTTATCAGGGATTAGTTAAAATCCCGTAAAAGTCCATTTTTACTTAGTTGGTATCATTTCCTACTTGCATTATTCAACTTTTAAAGATTTTATGTCTTTTCTGCTTTTTTTGCTTACTTTTAAATAATATAGTCTTGCCGTGCACTCCCTCTGGTCCTTGGGACACAACTCAAATAGCTATGCCCTTTCCCATTCAATTATCTCCCCTTCTTTCAAACCCATCCCAGACCCCAACCCCCCGCTGGCCTCCCAATCCTACACTTCCAATATACCATTTTATTCCTCCCAGGGTGGTTACATGTCTTTTACCTAATTCATTACTGTGTATTACCTTTAAGATACACAGTATCATATTCACCCATGTAAAGTATTTTTAACTTGTAAATATTATAAATAATGTTCTTGTTTCTTTAATTCTTAACTGTATTATAGGTTAAGTTCTTAACATATTGTTTTAAAGTGGCCCTATCTAGGTGACTGTTTTGTAACTAGCAGCCTATATTGCTGCATTGCATGTATATAGATAAATCTAGTTTTTACAATTGTTTTAATGCCACCCTGGGGGGAACCACCATTTTAAAATAGCCCAACTTTCTTAAGGTACAAAACAGACTTAAGTTGGAGCACCTCTCTATATTCCCTGTCTGCAAGAGTTCAACATAAGTAAACCGCATGTCGCACAAATGTTACTTACACGCATAACATACTTGCCTATGCAAGTCCTTATTCATTTATATTATATTAAATCTTCACTATTTAGTGACCCTTGATCCATTTTACTTATTATAAGAGTATTCTTACTCCACATACAGTTACAGTAAACAGGGTTAGAGAACCCTCAATACCAACCATTTATTGCAATACATTATAATACTCATTTTATTGAGAGTATTATTATTATTACAGCATTTCTAAGTAACTTAGTGTTAAATGTTCTGCCTTTTCATACACCGGCAGCATTAATTGTAGCAAAGACATGCAAATATCATATCTATTCTGTACAACTATGTTGAACCACTTAGAGATCTAGTAAAACATTGAAGTGTTCATTATTTTATTTTAAATAAACAACCGGTACTGTTGTTTCCAAACTTCTTTAAATGTATATGGTTATTAAATCATATATTTCTTCCAGATCTTTAAGTTAATAAGACTCCAACAATCCCACTACAGCATATGCTGAAAAATGGGTTTAGAAAAATGATAATACATGTAAAATTATGTGTTTCCATCATTAAATCTTATTCTGTTGGGCTATCATCTCTCTTCTTTTCTATCTAAGTATTAAACTGCAAAGAAAACAATAAATAAACACAAATTACACATCAAAGGTTCTTCATACTTTATTAAAGCATATATAAATATGTTACATTCATAGAGAAATCAATTCTCCCAAATTTAATAAAAAATTTCATATTAAAATCTGCATATTTTCATCTATCAGATTTATTTATTTCTTTGCAGTTGTTCATAATAGTGCACATCATTCCCTAAGGTCATTATATAAACCTCACGCCGATTGGTCAGACGGATTAGTTACGAGAATTTTGATTTGTTCAATTACTATCCGTTTTGAGCGCCAAGCTCAGTATGCAAATTAGGTTCCCACGCTATCGCATTCCTATTAAAGGCTGTATTTTCAATTTTAAAGATAATACACGTGTTGTATAAATTAAGAAAATATATTTCTAAAGCACATATTACCGTTTCGCTTAACTATTTACACAGATTTATTTAAAAACAGTATTTTTATTTACTTCTGGTATATTTTTGCGCTTAGATTTTTATATAAAGCACCGTACCCACACTGCAACGATTTTATGTGTCACACCCTTTAAAAGAAGGGATGTATTATGGTTTTATTCAACGCAGAGTTTTAAATGTCAAGCAGTGTGCTCGGGCAATGGTTTTTAACCGAAGTCCCGAGGGTAAATAACTCCACTCGTCGTCGTCTGGTGGAAAGTGTACTTCAGTATTTTGATATGCTGTTATAGTTAAAGATTTAGTATAGTTAGAATGGATAAAGTTGGTATAAGTTTTTGTGTTTTAATTATAAAATGTCAGGAGCCATTTTCTCCAACAGAGTGAGTATGTAAAAGGGTAATTCACTACTAATCTTATTGATATTTTACTTACCACTAATCCAATTAGAGAGTGAAAGCGTCAGCGTGAGTGAATATTTGTGAACTGTTTTTACTAATGTCCGTCCCATGCTTTATAGTGAGATGCTTTAATCTTTAATCAACATGTGTAATAGATTTTACTATCTTAGTTCCTTCGCTACTTTGACTTTGTAGAAGTAAGGTCTCTGGCATTTACCATTTGCCTATAGAGTAACATATTAAAACTATAGGGGTTGGTCACTGGTGAGTGTATATATTTATTATTATATAATTGTATTGAATTGATTTGCTTATGTATTTTTATTTAATACTTGTCCTGAATTAATTAATATGTATTACAATGATTTATTGAAATTACTATTTTTATCATTGTAAAATGTTATATATAGTATTTGTTATTGTTTCAGGCCATCGTTTGTACCATTACAATTAAGCGTCATACGAATAAAGAGTATAACTATACCCACGAGTGGTTTTGATATCACACCCTGCTACATATTGTAGAAGATGAATTTCATGTTGTAATTGTTTGCCCACTATATTCAATTTTACGTGTTAAATACATTTTAAGTATGTATTTTGAAAACCCAAATTTGCTATCATTTTACAACTTATTGTCGTGCCAAAATGAACTTGTACTTAAAAATACTGCACTGTTTAATTACCATGCATTCAAACTAAGAAATACGTTTGTTTCAGACTGACTTCGTTATAATTATATGCATTCTAATTATATGCTGGCATACTAATATATATAATACTTATAAATACATAATCTAAGTATAGACCGTTTTCACGCTGAGCAAGCGTGCGCGGCGGCCATCTTGGAGGTATTCCTTCCTCTGTGTACAATAACAACAGTTACCGATTTCAGATAAATTCAACAAAATAGCTTATTATCGTCCTGTAATTGGACAAATAGAGAGAAATACGGGTCAATCATACAGAATACCAGATATAATTACAAGTGTAAAAAAATCGTGAATTGTTGGAAGAAAAAGGCTTGCATGGCTGTCAGTGTCAACCTCCATCTACTGATTGGCAAACGTTTAAAGAACACTGGAATATGTTCTGACCACATTAGCTAAAGTATGTTGACAGTTATGATTAATAATATGTAGTTATTAATCTACGTGTCATTGTCAATCTGTGAATGTGGGTGATAATTTCAGTACAATGTGTTCCTATTTAAAAATTTGCCTTAATTCATACTTAACTACATTCTTCACTATCACAGAATATTTTGATGTTTTCCAATAGCATAACAAATAACAGTTTAAATGGTGATCATAAATCTTTTCATTTATGCAGTTTGCTTAATAATTAATCTATTGTGTCATTTTATTTTTTAGAAAAGATGTCGAAATTACTCGCCAGGGACCATCCAGACGCTCGCTTTTGATAAATAGGAGAATAGACCCACGGATGGACAAACCGAGAATCTAGCCACCACTTTGTTTTATATTGAATAACACATTTCAGGTGTTTGTGTGATGTTATTGGATAATGATTGTGTGATCATTAATTACACATATTAAGTGTCTACTTTTTATTGCTTTTCAAGAAAAGAAAATATAAACACAATGACATGCAGTATAAAGTGATAAACTATTTTATTAAGAAACCCTACATATTAAAAGAAAAATACAGGTTTATAACAATAAAGAAATTAATCCATCAAAAACATGGCATCTTTCTTTTACTCTACAATCTTGAGGTTTGGGGGTTACTGAATCTGAAATTTTGTTAATAATATAATACACATTAAAATGTTTGTTTGGATTTTTCGCCGTATTCAACAGTGTTTCAGTCATATAACGGCGGTCAGTTAACCTACTCACACTCAGCAGGTTTACCAGTATTAAGTGCACATACTTATGCCAGTAACTGACAACTGCCATACTTGAATCAGAGGTAGGGGAAGAATGGCCGTAGAAATAATTTCACGACCAATCCCCTCACAAGTTATGTGGCCGGGCTGGGAATCGAACCCGCGATCCTCTGATTTGTAGTCCAGCGCTCTACCAACTGAGCTAGCCGTTAAAATAAATAATACCAATATTTCATTGTTTACTTTACGTATTATTTTTATACAATACACTAGTAATAATATAATACACATTAAAATAACTAATACCCATAATTAGAGAAATCTTAAATTTATAGATACTGTACATAACAACATTGGAGATCTGAATGTTAAACAAGATAAAATATTCCAAAATGTATTAAAGCTGCTACATGTGTACACGCTTCGTCACAACATTGCAGTCGCAGTGGATGGCTTAGAATATGCCCATCTTCTCTGCGTTGATCCCGGGGTTTAGGGCTTTGTCAGGCTGGGAGTTGATCACCTGAAATAAAATAACAATATTACATGTACATTTTAAATATATAGTTTTAGCATTTTGTATTATAATTTATAGACCTCATTGACCATGTCCCTTATTGTACTAAATCAAGCATGAAAGGAGTGACTCACTGACTGCCAACAGGTGCATGTAATTCACATACAATTTACAAATGCTACATAAAGTAACATATCATTGTCAAAAACACCGGTTTGATTTTTAAGTACCAACTACCAATAAATTACAAAACAGATATTTCATAGGCACACACTTACTGTTTCCCTATTAATTGAGGCTAATCACATGTTTCTTGTCAATAACAACTTAACGCCTGATGTCCATCCACATTCAACGTTATTCACAGCATCAAAACTTGTATAGTTTTTCTGATCGCCGTGTGTATACACAGTCAGAATATGAACACACTTGTAGGATATCTATCGGTTATTTTTAGTCTAGACGCTTCAGAAAACATGAGCATTTTTCTTGTTGAGTCATATAATTATATTTAGATAGTCTGGGGAATACCTCCAATATGGCCGCCAACCGTTGTTACGGTAAAATTATACCTCGTCATGAAAACGGTCTATTTGTTTACTTACCAGGCTTTTATACTGTGAAATAATCATGTTTCAGAATGTATTAAACATACTGGTCATGAACGTAATTCCGGCCACTTTTTTTTTTAATCTAACGTTGTACATAACTGATCAAAATTAAACTTCACATCAATAATCCTGGGTTTAAAACTCATATAAAGTGTAAGTTTAAATAAGAATGGACGAGTATAAGGAAACTAAATAAACGGAAATAACGCATAACATTTCCATTTCCTAGCTCAAATGTACGTAAAAAAATCGGCCACTTTTTTGTTTCCTCTGCATTGTTTGTAATAAAATAATGTTTTTTTTTTGTTTAAATAAATATCGTTATCTAAAGAGTAAAGAGCAAGGTTTAAAAAAAATTAAATTTTGACTAAAAAAATCATACAAAAACGACTTTCTTTAACTAGTTACACGCCCCTTTAAATTCTGTGTAACTTAAACCAATGTTGGCAATGGTGAACTGCAAATGGTTTCATTTCTTTCCTTTGCTGGTTTATATTGTGTCTGTTTTGTTTAGACATCAATTTTATGTCAAAAATAAAGTAAAACATGTTTTTAAAATCTGAAGCCAAGGGTGACGTGAGTTATAAATAACTTTAAACTGCCTTTAATTCTGTTCAAGGGAGATAATTGAATTTGAAAATCTTAGTGTATAGCTTTTAATTTTCACCTGTGTGGGTGTATGCGTTTTGTGTCAGTAAGTAAACAGTTATAATTAAATGAATAAAATAGAGAATACATGACTCAATTAATTAAAGATGTTATTAATATGAATATAAATTTATGAAATGTCAAAAATTTATCACTTATGACACGAATCGATAAGTCTAAGGGCTGAATTGTCCTAAAGCAGTTTTTAAACGTAATGTCTGTGTCAAAAATGTACGGGCCGCTAAGCGGAGACGCCATCGACATTGATGTCATGAATCGGTTACTACGTGTTCATTGCCAACGTGGTGCGTCCATCGTCACAACAATCAACATGCTGAGGAGCATCGGAGTAACTGATGGGGACCTCAACGCGGTAGCTTCCGGGACTCCGGGGTCGATGTCGTACGACATTGTTTTCAAGACCACAGATATCATCTTTTCTAAAATCGTTGAAGTCAGAGACTGTGCTCCATAACAAAATTAAGTACAATTTCGTTAGTTATGGCCAGCAGATAGTTTATCTGCGAGTCCATTGGCTGCCTGTGTTTATTGACAATAGAGTGTTAGAACAAATTTTCAGCCAATATGGTGAAGTGGTTAAAATTGAACTTGAAAAACTAGACATTGGGGATTTTCACACGGTTTCTGGGGTTAGAATTGTCACCCTAGAGGTTGATGATAATGCGAAAAATGAAATACCCCACCTAATTCCTTTCGCATGCGGTGCTAAGGCACTGGTTACGATGCGGGGGCGGCCCCCTCTGTGCCTGAGGTGCATGCGTCTTGGGCACGTTAGAGGAGACTGCCCCGGCACGGTGAACTCAGGGGCAGTCTCACTTTCAGGTAGGAAAGCAGCAGTAGAGCCACCCAAGGCAATTCCGGTTCAGGCTCCGGTTTCGGCTCCTGTGCCCGCAATACCTGCCACAGTCGAGTCCACGGAGTGGTCGGAAGTGGTTAGCAGGAAAAAGTCCAGAAAGTCAAGAGAGAGTGGTCCGGCGGCCCCCCTTGCGGCGGACGTGGCCCCGTCTACGGCCCCAGGTGCTTCTGAGACTGTTGCCCCGTCCGAGGTGAAGGCTCCGGCCGACGCTGAAACACAGATGGAGGTCAGTTGTCAAGGTGCCAAGCGCACCCGCAAACCAGAAGACGACGACCTTGATCTGACTCCGCTGCCCCCCAATCGAGTGGCGAAGAAGGCCATTCGAGAGGGGAGCAGTGGGTCAGATATGTTGGGTAGTTTCTCCCAGGATAGCATTTTCGATGATATCCTGGGAGTCCAGTCCCCTCATACTTAACGTTATTTTCAAACCCGATTATGGCAAACGGACTATGAAATGAATACGAATTGGACTATATTTTGCCCGATCCGGAAACGAATAGCATGCCTAATGGACATTGATTTTGGATTGTGTTATTATTTCTACATACTTAATTATGTAGTTCTCTTATTTATTATTGTTAATTTTACGGATGTAAAATATAACGTCTGTGTACATGTTGGCTGTATAGTTCTGCTGTACCGGTTGCATGTACACATATTCTGTGTGAACTTTATTTTAAACCTTTTAATTATCTCCCCTTTCAATTGTGTTTACTCATTGTATCTAAAACAATACACGTTTAAGTCGATCTTTCAACATCTATATACCCCTAGTAACAAAGACAGGCCATTTTTTGAACTTAAGATTTATATACATTACTATATATCGTTGGAAAGGTCTTTCCAAATGCAAATCAGTGCACTTTAATTGAAGCCTATATCATAAAGGGTATAAAAGTTATTGCATTTTGAAGTTGCCATGTGTATCAAAAAGGTGAGGCAAAAAACAAGAACGTCTCAAGTCTATGTACTTAAGACAATTTTACTGTGACAATCCAAGTGAAAAGTCTATAAAATCATACATCAAAAGAAAGATATTTCAATCAGGAGATCAATGCACTTTAAATGAAGCATTTATCATAAGCGGTCTGAAAGTTATTGCATTTTGAAGTTGCCTTGGTTAGCCAAAAATTGAGGGAAAAATAAGAACGTCTCAAGTTTCAAGAACGTCGGGAACCTGAAAACACACAGGACAAAAATATTTCCAATATGTTAAGTCACTTACAAGATTGCATTTCATTTTAAAAAGTGTTAATCAGTTAAATATTGATTATTGATAGGAAATCCATCATTATATCATCAGTTTCCGGCCTACATTGGAAGATGTCTGTATGCCGAAGACCCATACCAACAACATGGAAACAACTTGCTTACTTTGGAAAATTCCGTGGCTTACACATGTCTTCAGAAATAACTCTGTTTACCAGGAGGCCAATGATGGACTGATTACCTTAATATGAATTGTTATTAGAAATTAAAATTGATTATTAAATGTGAGAAGTATGAAGCAAGAAGTATGTTCATTACAAGCTAACCATTCAATCTTTAATTATGGGTCCAAAAAGCAATTGCTATGGTTAATATGTGTCGTTTGTGTTATTTTGCAACTAAGTCTAATGAACAAATCAAATAAACTTGAAACAAAGTTGTATGGACCTTGACATACAGGCTATATTTTAAAAGTGACATGCCCGTTATATTTGAAAAGATAATAAAATTACAACTTATGTCAGGGATTTTAACTAAAATATCGGTGGTCCATACAACATTATTATGGAACTCCTGAAAAATAACCAAAAACAAACACAATTAGGCCTAAATTAAAATTCTGTGTTTCCCCATTTATATACATTGTTACTGTTAATTGTAGACGGGATTTGGATAGTAGAACACTGTTATATATTATGAAATTATGTGTTGGTAGGTATTTAAAGGGAAACAAACACAATTTTTATTTAAGCTTCATAGTCAATAAGAAAACTTTGACCAATGTGAACTTCTGGTCATTCAAACTGCGTGTGAACATAGGTCACCTGTGAAATGACAGTGCCTCTCCACCACTTATTTCCACCATCTTCATTAAAGCAATGTTCCACATTTTTCCCAGTCAGAATTGGCTTATTAATGTCACTATTTGTACATGTAGTTCTGTGTGATACAACCTTAATTAATAATGTACCATATAAAAGTCTAAATCTCAAGAAAACATCTGGACAAACCATTTATTTTTATGGTTAAACTAGTTCCATGATTGTATGAAATTTCCAGTTTGTGATGATGAATGCTGCGAATACTTAACTCTAAGTTCTAACAATCATAAAATATAATGATATAATTATTAATTATAGTTCCTAACAAAATAACAAGAACATCTGAAAAAGGTCAAATTTCTACAGGTTATTATCTCTTCTAATACAGTTTGAATCAATTAAAACAATATTGTTTATTTATTATGTTAATTATTATTAACAACATGCACTTCAAATAATATGAATAATTTGTGTATCCGAAATATATACGATCGCAGCTCATCTTTGTGTATCCGAAATATTGAATGTCCGAAATATATACCCTCCCAGTTCAACTGCATCGCGGCAAATTGCGGCAAAAGATATTCACAGACATGTGGGCTCAAAGTTCTTATAAATGCATCTTCTTTTTAAAAATCATAGTACAATTTATTCCAAAACAGTCTAATTAGCAATACGCATGATCAAATATGGGTCATTTCTTACCAATTCGCTTGATTTTCTGTCTCGTCGTTTTTCATTACGTCTGCGCTTAAAATGTCGCCAAACATGTGCTTTCTACATAATTGATGACGTTTTACACAAAAAAAGCTGTCCAAAAGAAGGTAATTTGTAAAATACAGTACTGGGGTTTTCCCCAAAGTTCAATGTCATCCGCCATTTTTTATGCAAAACTAGGTCAGGTGTCCGGTTCAAAGACAGAAAAAAGGCATTGAAGACCATTGAGTGTGATAAAACTTCATTGTTTTAGTAAGATAAGATATTATTTAGTTTGACTGAACCAATAAATACAAACATTTCATTTAAAAAGTACATAAAACAAACTCCCAAAAATGTATGTTTACAACGGTGACACAATGGAGGAGCCTCGATTCGGTATCCCATTGACCTTGTTACCCCTAGTATTTGTAAACGCTGTTTTATCGATAGCGATTTACATTCACTGTGTTTACATTTAAACCTCGTCTGTCGCTATGGCTCGGTAGGGTCACCGCCTCATTATGGGTTTTATCTCTACCTATTCAGTTCTGGGCGTGTTATAGTGCTGTCACAGCTGTTGTTCATTTATCTTACAGCGTACGTTCAACCTCAGTTTATGGGCGCCGCCATCTTTGTTTTAAACTTTGACCTTTTAAGTTTAAAAAACAGAACATTAAGATGTCTCTTAAAATACAAAGCATAAATATTAATGGATTTAGATCCAAAAATAAGCAACAGTATATTAAGGATTATATCCAAAAAAATAAACCTAATGTTTTATGTATTCAAGAAACTTTTATCGATATTTATTTTTTGGCAAAAGAAATTGAAAATTTTATTTCTAAAGACTACACTTATATTTGGAGTTTTTCAAATGGTCAATCGTGTGGCGTCTGTACTATAATTATTGATCCAAATATAATATGCAGTAAATTTCAGACTGATTTTTATGGTCGATTCATATATGTTGATGTTAATTATTTAGCACATGATTTCAGAATTTGCAATATTTATGCTCCAAATGCCGCTGGGGCAAGAAATGATTTTTTTGAATCAATCAAGAAATTTATAGTTTCAAGTAGTCATCTTATTGTCCTTGGAGATTTTAATTTTGTGTCAAATCCAAAATTAAATAAATTAGGTGGTAACATTGATAAACCTTCTGTGGGTTGTTCTGTTTTTAAAAATATTATTGAAAAATTCAAATTAAAAGATACTTACAGATATCTAAACCCTACTTCTAAAGCTACAACATGGGGTAGTAAATCTAATAATGGAGAGTTCATTAGTTGTAGACTGGATAGAATTTATATCTGTAATTTAATTATTGAATGTTGCTATGATTCTATAATCACCCCATTTCCATTCTCAGACCATGATCTTGTTAGTATTTCAATTAAATTAGAATAATGCTAATGAAAGTATTACTGTTGGTAAGTCTTATTGGAAGCTAAATAATTCTATATTAGAAGACGAAGATTTTGTATCTGCCTTTGAATTTTATTTTAAAGTTATTACAAAAACTAAATTAAATACATTAGACTGGTGGGATGATATAAAAGTTAAAATCAAAGAATTTTGTATTGATTATAGTAAATCAAAAAGTAAAAATTCATATAAGGAAATTAAGGAATTAATTAAACAATATCACACTTGTACAGATACCTCTATAAAATTAGATATAAAAAATTCATTAAATAATTTACACACCAATATTTTCAAAGGGGCATATATTAGAAGTAAACTTAATGTGCTTGATAACAATGAGAATTCTAGCACATATTTTCATGACAAAGAGTTCCAAAACGGAAATGATAAAATTATTACCCATATAATTGATGGTGATATTCATAACAAATCTTCTAGTGAAATTGTACAAACCTTTAAATCATTTTATGAAACTCTATACACTGAAGAACCTGTAGATATATCCTTAAATTGTAAATTTTTAAACAATTTACCTAAAGTTTCAATTGATGACAAGGTTATGCTTAGTAGTCCTTTAACTTTAGATGAGATCACTTTAGCTCTGAAACAAATGGACCATACAAAATCACCTGGTAGTGATGGTCTTACTTCTTTTATTTATGCCAAATTTCTTCATTTATTTGGCCCCATATTGTTAGAATTATATAATACATGTTTTCAACTTGGCCACATGTCCGAGTCCCAAAAACTGTCCTTTATTACTCTTTTATGTAAAGATAAAGATAATAAAACATCTGTTAAAAACTATAGACCAATTTCTTTATTAAATATTGATAGGAAAATTTTATCAAAGGTCATGGCCAATAGATTAAGTAAGGTTTTGGCCTCTATAGTTGGAATTTCACAAACTTGTTCTATTCCTGGGAGATCCATTTTTGATAATGTACATTTACTTAGAAATATTATCAGTTATGTCGAGCAGAAATATTTAACAGCTTGTTTTATCTGCTTAGACCAGGAAAAGGCTTTTGACCGTGTCTCATGGCCTTTCCTGTTTAGCACCCTCCAAGCATTTGGTTTTGATAATACTTTTATACATTGGATTAAGGTTTTATACAAAGATATCAAGTCATCCGTCATTGTAAATGGACATATTTCTGAGCCATTTGCATTGACACGTTCAGTCCGCCAGGGCTGTTCGTTATCTCCTCTCCTCTATGTCTTATGTTTAGAACCCTTTGCTAAGGTTATACAAGATGACTCAAATATTAATGGCATAAAAACTCCAGGGGGAAAATTTCATGTTAAAATGTCCCTTTATGCTGATGACAATACTACTTGTCTATCAGACGACAGGTCAATGTCTTTCTTTTTTAAACATGTATCAGACTTTGAAAAGGTCTCTGGGTCTAAAATTAATTATAAGAAAAGCTGTGGAATGTTTTTAGGGAAATGGAAATCAAGGTCTGATCATCCTTTCGGCATTTCTTGGGTAAAAAATTGCAAATTATTAGGTTATAGATTTGGTCACAATTTAACAGATGATTTATTTCATGATTTGTTAATTAAATTTGAAAGAACACTAAACTTATGGAAATCTCGTGGTAAATCCTATAAAGGTAGAAGTTTTATTTTAAACACTTTTGTATTCTCTAAAATAATATATTACATACAATGTCAGACAATCCCTTCCCATTATATTAATTTATTTCAGAAACTTTGTTTCAAATTTATTTGGGGTAGACAATTTGAACCTGTGTCAAGAAAAACTTTATATTTGCCGTTTGTAAACGGGGGTTTGAATGTTCCAAATATTGAATTGAAAATGAATGCATTTTATTTAAGTCACATTTTTAAAGTTATTAACAGTCATCAAGCTCCATGGGTTGAGTTTGCAATCTATTGGATTGGGCTGCAGTTAAAGGAATTTAATCCTTCTATTGCTTCAAACAACATTCCTCATAGTGATGTTATTCCCCCGTTTTATTCTAAATGTTTAAAAGTTTTTAATAATTTTGTTGAAAATTCTCAAACAAGTGTTCATTCCACATGGCCTGTGAAATACATTTATAATTATTTTATTGAATCAATGAATCATGAACCAAAATGTATTCAACATTTTAAGTCTGTGAATTTCAAGAATACTTTTAAGAATGTGTTTTCTGCTGCAATCGATTCAGTCTGTAGAAACACCTGTTAAAACTTAGTTCATAACACTATTTTTACAAATCAATTTTTATATAGCAAAAACATGTCAAAATCTAGTAAGTGCACTTTTTGTTCTAGTCCTGAGACTATTGATCATTTGTTTATCCAATGTTGTATGACTTCTTCGGTTAACAAAGTTGTATTATACTTAATGCATGTCCTAACTGCAGATAACCATAAACTTTCTGTAAAAGAATTTCACTATTTAGACCTCGATAATGCATATGGTCTAGAAATTAATTATGTATTTTTAATCTTATTGTCAGAATCTAGACATATTATTTGGAAATGTCGAAACGAAGTAAAATTTGATAAAAGTTGTATTGTCCTTTTGATTTAATATGCAAATTGATAAGTAGATTAAAATATCGCATTTTGTTAGATTTTAAAAGATTGAAAATAGAAAAATTTGAATTAATCTGGGGAGACTATTGTGATGTTATTTCAAATAAAGTCCTTTTCAGGCATGATTTAAATCCTGCAGTTTATGCTAATGTACACTAATTAATTTATCATATTTGATTGTATAAGTGCACTTCCTTTTTGCTGTTTGTTTTCTTCTCTCTGATTTCAGGATGATGTCGAAGGCGCTGAGGGGAGGTACTCGAGTTGTCATCCTGAGTCAGAGATGAGGCCACATAGTGTTTATAGTGCTTAGAATGTTCATAGTGTGCATATTTAAATGTTATGCATATTTATACTAATGTACATCATCTCTTTTTATCATCAGTGTTCCTGTGTTTCATTTCAATCATAATTTCATACACTCTGTAACCCAGTAATGGGCTCATTTTCATTTCACTCATTGAAGTCCATTATTATTCATACTTCATCACTATGTATATTCGACATACCATTGCCTCTTTTTTTCACACATGTAGGACATAGGAACATTGTACTAATATTTCTCTATAGTATAGAGGTTCATTGGTTTCCTAATTAAACACAATTATTATAGTGTCACACTCTTTCAGGCCTAACTGGTTGGTGGGGCTGGGGCGGGTAGATGGTGGTACCGAGGGCTATATACGTGCCTCAGCCCCGTCATCCAGAGCAGCCGTAGACTTTCTTTTCATATTCTCTGCGGACCCTCACGGAGAGTGCCCGAGCATGATCTGGGGGGGTTCGCGGACAATACACTTTCTCGAACCTTTTTTTATATTATGGTCCACAGTTTCTATCATTTTGTATCACTTACTTCCGTTTTATTTGCTTAATTCAGTAGTGTGACAAATTTTCATGTTTGATAATTTTTATATGTATATATATACAGATACAGATATAACCTCTATACTGCCTACTAATTAAAACCCGCTTCATTTAGGTCGGTGACTTACTATTTGTTAGAAATTATTAATCCATTTGACTAAATTATTTACAATAGCGTGCAGACACAGTGAAAGACTGATTTACCTAAAATTAAAACGTGCAGACGTGTAAAGACTGTTTCTGTGAACTACATATAATCTCTCCTATTTCAATCTTAAATGTTTCGTATATAAAAAAAGTCACCCTTTTACATGTAAATATTAATTTAGATTCTTTTAGCGGGTACTTGGGCCCATCTACATCCCAAGGTACGAGTGAATAAATTTTATGCAAAAAAAAAAAAAAAAAGATTTGTCCTAAAGGCCGATTTGTCTTCTGTATTGCTAACTAGAAATGGGACCGGAAAATCCACTAACTCCGCGCAGAGATTTGACCGGTATCGAGCATAGCTCTAATCAAATCCCTGCCGTCATAACAAACCACATGATGATCATCGATTAAAATCTTCAAGATATTATTTATGGTTTTAATTAGTTATTTTCTTTTTCTGTTTTCATTATTGACTGCAAACGATATATAAAAAGTCCAATTATGTAGAAAATTGCACTGAGTTGCATTAAATAAGTAAACGTTACAAATACGTAATCCTTCCAGATCTGGAAGGATTTTACTTGTGATTGCAGTGGTTACCGTTAACCGATAGGGGAGGTAACCGCTGCGAGGAGTTTGGAAAATCCATAGGCTGAATATTCTCGGTACCTTGTGTAACCCCTAGGCTGAAGTATGGTTTGCAATGATGTTGGTATTAAATTCAGCGAGGATTATAAGACAATCTGAGATAGCCGAATTTAAACCGAAACCACGTCTGGGAAAAACAGTGATGTGATATTTTAAACAGAAGCGGGTGTTTCCTATTTCGTCTAATTTGCTTGTGAAAATTTGTTAACGGATAGAAACAATAATACATTGAAGTCTGTAATCAGGAAACATCATATTTTCGTTGCGTGCGTATCAGATTCCCCACGTGACTCAATATTTCCTGTTATGATCCTGCGATTTCAATTCAAAAGTAAATAACGATATACTTACTGGATTCGAGAAATCTGTAGATTTCTGTTGCTGTAGAAAGTTGTTTTGCTTACCATTTTATAACAAGATTAATCTATATCGCAAAAACGCTTTTTGAAGGGTGGCCGAATATTTACGTACAGGCCGGAATTACGCCCATGGATGTCCAGTCATTAGATGTGTACAATATAGTGTACGTACTATTGATATATGTATAATATGATCAGTTGGCTTCTGTAACAATGTATGTGTATTGTATATGATTCGGAGGTCATATACCATAATAAAATACTTACTAAACCTCCTGACCATGAATGCGTTTTCGGATCAGTTATATAGGCCCTCAAGATGCACAGCTTGTGTAGACGCGCATTTGAAAAGGCAGAAGTAAGCCTTTGTCACCCGGTGTGACGACGATCCGTCAATGCATGTTGAAAGTAAAGTCAATTCCAGTGACATCAAACGAGGGGTGAGTGGCATCTTGCAAACTCTTGTCATCCAATAGGAGGAGAAAAATCTGGTTTTTAACAGAAGAGCGACTGGTCCAATTAGTTATGCAACACTAGTGAATTATGCGCGAATCTAGAGCTACAAATATTTATAACGTTTCCTCGTTATACATATGTGCATTACATTAAATGTATTTGAGACATCGGTTTATTTATTATTCCTACGTGTTTCCATCAAGTTGAAAGTGTGTATTGCCACTAACATAATAATAATACTAGTTCATAAGAACTGTATGGCAGAAACAGGAAAACATACACATACATACATAAACGAACGGGACAAAAATTTACATAGAGATTGACATGATAACTTTACATATTATATAGTGTAATAACAATCTATCCGTAGATATATTGAAGCAGCTAAAGATAAGTTTGATTCAATCGACATTTATAAGTTTCTATCAACTATTTATAGTAATCTGGATTGTTTCACCAGTACTGCTTGACATTACATATACATGTCTTTTAATATCAGACCACGATGAACTTATAAATATGATAATTTTATTATATAACATAAATGGGCAATACAAATTCGTAGAACTGTATTTAAAAGTATAAATTATTTACTTCATTATGAGATGTATGATTAAAACAAATCAGCTTGGGAAAACGAAAACACAGAGTGGGTATCGGACTCTCAACGTCTGAGTCATAAGAACAGTCATTATGACAATTGACAGCGATCTAATTATCTCCGATATTCTGACTCGTGAGAAGTATACGTTCAAACTATGGCCATAGAAAATACAATTTTGACATCAAAACGTAAACAGGAAATGGGCCAAACAAACAAGACCTAAATAATTATGTATTTTTCTAAGGATGCCTTAACATTTTTTTATTAAATATATACATTTTTTATCTTTTATTATATTTCAGTATTAATAGCTTAATCTTTTACTTAGGTTGCCCTTTGGGCCCTTCCCATATACATTGTCCCTTTAATTTATTAAATAAACAGTTTTACATAACTGAGTCAAGATTATTTAGGGTTATTTACGATTGCCAAATTATAGTTCAATGCTTTTTGTTTATTATGCAGTGACAATAGGAATCTACCCATTTCACATAAAACAGCTTTATTATAAGTCTCGGGTTTTAAAACAGGATTATTATTTTCAGGTATTTCATAAAGCTATTTTGTGTTGGATTTGATATCTACTATTGCAATGGCTTTATGTCGATAAACGTTGGTGGTATGCCTTTAAAGCTTACTCGATTCCAATGTAATGACATTTCATGCCCGGATAAACTACGCTATATAAAAGTTCAATACAGTTGTTTATCTCTGTCCATGTAATATTGCACATGCGTTTTCGTTTGTGTTATTGTTTTATGGTCAATTATTTAGACGAATATAAAAACAACTCAATTCAATATATTTTACAACGAATATGCATTTAAGAATAAAGTCAGTTCATACTTTAGAGTCTTAAATGGCAATCGATGATAATCCTTAATAAGGTGTTAACTAATGTCCGCACGTAGTATTCAAGTATCACCTTACAAACCCACCCATTTGAAACATTTTTGATAGGCAAAAAAATATCGCATACCTGCTGGCAATAACTTGCTAGTCTGTGTACCGATCAACATACCAAGATTATGATATACAGTAGAAGCGGTATGTACTGGCAAGGCATTTATTACGTAGGTACTTGAAATTGCAGATGTAAGTGATCATTCAAAAACAGACATCGAACTTTTTAATATATATAACTAATTTTGGAGTACTTTTTATAATCATTTGAAACTTGCAATATGCACAATATCATTGTTTATAGTTAACTTGTTTATCCTTAAGGCTTCATTAATAAAGGCCTAACAAAATGTGCATAATATTTCCATAATATACATGTAGCTAATGTGTTTTGCAAAACAATGTTCGGTATAATACCATGAATATTTTTGCAAAGGGGTGGTGACATACAGTGGTCACATTTAGCACACTTTTGTTGAGAAAACAACATGTTCCCTTATGTTATTATAATGTTTTCAAATGCTTTGCAATTTTCATTCTACCCTTCAAATACGCGCCTTTAAATTGATTTACTTCATTAGCAAACGGAAGTGCAACATCTAAAAGTATATCGACAATTACACTATACAGAAGATAGAAAGCGTAATATATAAGGTCTCCCATACGATTAAATGATATGTTACTTTTTTGTCATAAATATCAGAAGATCTTGATAGTATATACAACTTGTTTCATTGGTATGTAAACAATGCGTTCATTCTGTTTTTGTGACTTTAAGAATGTATCTACAGACACGTTGACGAAATGCCAAAATATCGAAAGTTGAGACTCTTGAGACATTTGTCATATGTTACTTTTTTCGTGGAAACTAAAAGGTAACACACTTACACTTATATCGTGACAAAAAATAAGACATTGTATCAAATCCTGCGTGTAAATTGATTTCAAAACAATCGAAACTCACAATGTTCAAAATAAAGAAGTCATTATAGTAATAAAACCATTTAAACTAATAATAATAAAACAACAAACAATTATGAATTGTGAATAAAATGTAATTTATGTATTAGTGTGTAGTTGTTTGCAACACAATAGGTGCAAATTAGGTAATCGATGAAATGTACATTGAAAACAAATGAGTCGATATGGGGCATAAAGTCAAAAGTGTTCATATCAATCAACTATGAATTAAGCGGAACAGTATGTGTGAATGTGTCATTAACGTTCAATCAAACAAAGGAATATATACAAACAGCAACCGGAACATTTCGGAAGAATATCTTGGTTTCTACTCTTTGTGCGCTTTTAGGTTGGAACAACAGACACGGAAGCGATAGGGAAATATTCAATTTTCAAATTTCTTCAGTTTTGTTGACAAATAGATTTGGCTCAACAAATCATGCCACAACGACCTTGACAATGACGGCAGCCTATTCTGAAATGACCAAGCAAAATCTTTAAAAATGTTAGCGTATTATGCCGGTTTGTATTGGAAATTAATGTGTTGAGTATTCACAATCGTGCATGTTAAATTTGAAACAAAACTTGTCTTTAAACTACTATTAACAAGCTTTTAGAGGGTCAAACAGGCGTTTACGGTCACACGTGATATGCACGGCATTGTCTGCATTCTAATATAGTTCCCTTTGTTCTTGTTTAGAGTAACACATATGACCGATATGGAATAGATCTATGTCCAATTAAGTGCATGTATAAAGCTATTACTAGCTCGCGTACCAAATAGATATACTAGAATAACTCCCTAAACCAGGTTTATACAATATAAATCAATAGCTAAGAATAAAAAGAAACACATGCAAAATGCATACATATGTTAAAACGAATGTATTTTAAACCACAATATTCTTAGTATGAAACTTTATAAATAATGGCTTGGATGTGTACACATGAATTTGAATGGTGTACAATAGGTGCTTTTATAAAATTAGTGGTTCTATTGAAAATAAAATAACATATGGTACAATTAAATCATCGTGTTTGATTTTGCACCGAATAAATATCTCAGTGGTTAGTTTGCAAAGATTTAATCCTGATGGCGAGCTAGCCTGTAAAGTGACAGAAAAAATATCTATATGTAGCACAGCAGCATGTATTATATGAAGTTTCTCATAAACAAATGAATGGAATTAAATAAATGTTCATTGTCTTTATATACAAGTAAAAGTTACCTATTTCCCGAATGGTTGGCTCTCCATTTTTGTGATAATGAGTCTATTTTATTGCTGGCAAAACTTAATTACGCATAACTTCTACAGGTTATTTTCCAGCAACCACAGGTACAATCAGTAGGATATTTTCTACATTTGCCTCCTGTCCACAGTTGTCGAATATAACTGGCTTGAGCATGGAAATGCAACAACACTGTGGATTTTATTCTCAAAATAAGTATATTTCTAACATGATCTTTATTATTCGAATACACATTTATGTAAATATTAATATACAATATGTTATTGAAATCAATTCATGCGATTTACTTCAGAAGGCGAAATGTAGAGCGATGACTAAGCTCAGCTTTTTCATTCGAATTCTGTAGAACCCTTAGAGAACATATTTACCCAGGTAGGAAATCATGCCTTTCTAAATAAACAATTGACGTCATTAGATGGTTAAATAAAAAATTGACGTCAATAGATTTTAATAGCTTGGGGTATTTAACAAATTATTTTATAGCAAATATATAACAAAACTGAAAACACGTACGTCGCATGGGTTTGCATTTATTTTAAATATGCCGACCGGTTTCGCCAAGCTCATCAGGGCATATCACACATAAATAATAACGTCAAAATTGTCAAATTAACGACGTCAATTAACAACGTCATTTCTGTTATGACGTCAAATGTCACAAATACTATAAGAAATTTAACAACGGCTTAAATAAATCAATGAATTGTGGTTCTTTAGCTAACCTAGCTGAAACAGCGTCCGAATATAGCTTATAAAAAGGAAATATTTTAAATGTTGGTTCTAATTTTGAACATTCATCAAGATGTTTGCTTAAAGGCATTTGTCTTGTTGAGGGGTCCCGCATTTGTTGTTCATGTATAGTACGCCGATTACGTAATTTATCACCTGTCTGTCCAATGTAATATTTGACAACCACTACACACTAAAACATAAATAACATTTTTTTTAGATCACATGACATGTCTGTGTTTATTTTAAATATTGTGCCATTAAAGTCAAAAGTATTTCCTTCTATAATGTAACTACACAGGCAGCATCTCGGATCATTACACTTTGTAACAGTAGGCTCTTTTGTAGTAAAAGTGGATTAGGTAAGTAATTGTTTTAAATTTGGCGGTTGTCGTTTACTCTTTATTATTTTTGTATTTTGTATAATATTATTCATACCTAGATCAGTTTTTAAAATGTCAATGTTATTTTTTAGTATGCCAAATACTTCATTATTTTGCGGATTGTGAGTAGAAATGAATGGAATTATATTATTTTCCTTAGGTATCTCTGTCGGTAACTTATCACGTGGAATAGAAAGAGCTTTTTGGATACCTTGCATTATGACAGTTTCCGGGTATTGTCTTTGTAAAAGTGATATTTGCAGATCTGATAGTCGCTTCAGTTTAAGCTCGTGACTGGAGACAATAGTACACATTCTTTTAGCAAGTGTATAAGGAATTTAGTGTTTTTTATGGCATGATGTAACGGTAAGATATTGTTTTGAATCAGTACTTTTGTAGTAAATGTCCGTGATATATATATATATATATATATATATATATATTAACAGTATACCGCCTCACTAGCAATGTCAGGATAGGTCACGGTGGTAGTATACCGTTGGTAAGGAACGTCGAGGGCACCGACAAATAAATAATAGCCATTCGTCATAACCCCGCGTCGAGGAAACTGACAAACAGGTATATGGGTGGTAGTCATCTTTCGCCTGAGTACTTCTAAGTCCCCACTCACCTCTTGACCTCACGCCTGAGGTTGAGTCCATCGGGTTAAACGAAAACGAAGCCAATACAAGTTTCAACAATATTTGATATGTTATTCGCCATCCATGTTACAATAAAGTATTGAGCCGTTGGCCGCCCACAAATATTAACGTCTGAGCAGAACAGCAACTTAAACGAGGAAGGACCGAGCTTATGCAGCGCGATGTTCGATTTGTACATGTAGTTAATTATAAGGTTACATAATAAATAGTAGGGTATAGTTTTTTAAATATTAAATCATAAATCGAGGAGCTATCATTTGCCTGAACATTATATTAGCCATGATGTTAACGTACAGTAACTATTAAATCAGTAACTATACTGTAATATACCTTAATTGTTGCAGCAACAAGTTATCTATCGGATGTGTGAACTCCAGAAAGATGTCAAGACTGAGTTCTGAGCTCGTATTTATAGGTTCCGACTTAGATACCACGTGACCAAATCAACCAATGAGATCATCGGCTTAGAACTATCAAATGTGCTCAGGTCCAATCCTTATATAGTAATACAATTTATAAAGAACATAATATGTACGACTCTTAGGTTCATATAACAGCTTTTGTGAAAAGCAGTATTTACAAATAAACAGCTGAGTTTAAATGTATCGAATAAACAAACGCCGACTAAAATACATGTGTGGCGTATGAAGAAATGAGCAAGTGCAGACTACAAGAAATAACAACTGTTTACATTAAAATACAATATTCCTAATACACAATAAATTACCAGGCTGTATCTCGGCGAAGTATCTAAATACATTAATATGCTTATTCCTAAATTATGAAAACAGTAATGTTAATGTTCATCAAACGCCGATATATAGTAATTACACAAAAATAAATCTCGCGTGATCTTGTACATGGCGGTCGTTTTCAAAGACGCTTAGACCAAATAGTTCCAAGCGTTTTAAATGTTATCGTTCAAAGTAGCATTTCGTAGTCTGAACAAACATAATTATATACACAGATTTGTTCCCCATAAGAACTTCAAGTTTAAGAGTTGAGTTTAACCTATGAAACACAAACATTCTAATCAAGCGAACCAAATTCAGTATTTGACAAAACACAGTAACAAAATAACAAATTATGATATTCACTAAACAAAAGAGCTACGATGGAGATTTCGGTTGGATTCAGTGTGATTCATCCGTAGACTATCCATATATTTTCTGTCCGTGTGTTACGAATGTTTATTATGTTGAGAAATTCACAATGTCACATAATTCCACGAGTGGTACAAATGTATAGTAAGGAACTTTTCCTAAACACTATCATTTCCTTACATGATCCAGATGACTTAACCTTTCGTCCAATAGTCGCTGTCCCTAACTGTGAAACTAGTCGATTAAGTAATTTACTAGATATTCTCCTGGAACCATTTGTCCTTATATGTCGACAGTAACGTAAAAAATAACAGAGAATTTCTAAAACATATACCTACCCAAACTCCAGAGGACACGATATTAGTATCTTTTGATGTAATTAATTTATACTCTAATATACCACATGTTTTGGGGCTAGAAACTATTGATTATTGGCTTCAAGCATCCCTGAATCACTTAATGAACGCTTTTCACAACAGTTTATTAAAGAAAGTATACAAATTATTCTTGAAAGTTGCAATTCTGCTGCTCTGGGAGCCGTTTCATCAATGGTTGCAGCGCAGTTGCAATTGCAAATGCAAGTTGCAAGTTTTTCTCATCGCTTTGCAACCCGTAGACAAAGGCGTTTCAACAATGCGGTCGCAAATTTCAATAGGTTAAACACCACTTATTCCGTATTCCGTGACTTCATTTACATGCGCGACTGTGAGACGACCTGTAAACAAACATGGCTGCCCGAGCGGCAAACTGGTCGAAGTCCGAGGTGGAGGTTTTGGTTGATGGTTATGTCGAATACAACTCCATTATAAATGGGAAATTCTCGAGCACAGTGACGCAGGAAACCAAAGATTTGAAAATAAATGCTATAATGGAATCGTGAGTATTTTGTTGTATCTTATGTAACCAAAAAACTAGATGTCTCAAAATATTGGTTTCTTTGGTCAGGAGAAAACTTTATCAACGTTTATGTAAAGCAGGCCTCTGTGCGGATGGCGTTTTCGTCCATGCATCAGTTATCACCGATGTAATAAGGTTTGATAGGAGTTAAATTTAAAACGGTAAACTTATAGTGAATAATTTTTAATTTGGATTATTCAATGAGTTTATTTTGGAATTATATAGCATTTTATCTGCACATTTATTTAGGATCTGTTTATTTTATGCTGGTTAAATGCATTTTAAATATAACCAGATTTAGTGTGTTGAACTGGCAAAATTAAGTAGATTAATGATTATAATTATAGTGATCTTGTCAGATAAAAAATATAGATACATGTGATTTAGACCTATGTGGTGAGTAATGAATCATTATTTATATGTTCATGTTTATCTAGTGTAAATGCAGTTGGTGGAAATGCACGGACAGTCGACGACTGCAAGAAGAAATGGAAGGATTTGAAGGTATAAATGATTATCAATATGCTTAAATAGTTTGAAGTTGTAATTTAAGATATTACGGTAAAACATATTAAAATTAAAATTTCGTTTGTTTCATTATCGATGAAAAACTTAAAAAAATTCAAGTCATGTACTTTCTACCAAGATACAAAATACATACAATTTCATTATGAACAAGTTGTTGGACATTCAGTTCTGTTAACATAATACATGGTTTTCCCAATGCAAAGTTGTAGTGAAATTATATTATTGTTTTATTGTAATTATAATAAATACTTCTGTAAATCAGTGCAGAACTGTGGGCAAGGCCATGAAACACAAAAAAGAAATGCAACAGACTTGCAGTGGAGATGTTGGAGAATCTCTTAGTGATCTTCAGGAAAAGGTGATTTTGCCATTTGAATCTAATTAAAAAATTTCAAAAAGCATTTTATTAAAGTAAACCTATTTATTTTAGCTTGATTGTGTTGAAAGCCAAAGGCATATTGAGATACTTGCGAGTGCATTACTTGTGAAGAACCAATACTTGTCTTATGAGAGAGAGATCCTTTGAACGCTCCCAGAGTAGGGATTGGATTCCCAGTCACAATGCAGACACCATGGCCTTTAAAACAGAATGCATTGTATTAACTTTATGGAATTTAAGTTTTATTACCATTGTTTGCATAATGAATTATATTCCATAGTTGCATATTGTTGAGACATGTATGATTAAATCTCAATGTTATTATTTCTTTTGTAATAGGTACTATCCACTGTACCCAGTGTTGTAATTACTGGTCTTTCGGGAAATGACACAGGTCCCATAGGTACATTTAACTTTTCCTTTATTAATTTGCACCCTAAGTTATTTTGTTTTGTTTGTGTAATTAAATTTTCTCATCAATTATATATACGTAATATAGTGTTCTCTGTGGTTGGTTCAGTTCTTAATACCAATTTCTATATAACGTCAGTAGTAAGCACGCAACTCCAGTTCAGTTCTTAATATTCTTTACCAGAATAATACTATCATAGTCTAACAGTACACACAATATCAGCTATCCGTGGATCACTAAGGATCACAAAGATCAGGATCATGATCAATCAAGATTAATATGGAAAAAGCCCAAATATGGTTTGGACTTAACAGAGTCAATGACTCTGCTTCATGTGCCTCTACTCTTTGGCTCGTGTACGTTAAAGAATATTCAGAAGTACGGTAATTGCAACTTTGCATGTACAAATATTCAGCTCGGTGACACAATTGCTGCTCACACCTTGACTGCCCATAACACAATGAATATAGATTTAAAAAGAGTGGGAAACAGTCTCCTGACTAAACAGGTTTTAAAATTGACCAACTGTGACAAATGGTCAGTCTGGTCAAAGGGAGATAATAAACTACTCTGTCAGAGTTATTGGAAAATTCTACCTGGTTACATATATAAAAGATCATAAAATGGAATCATCATCTTTAAATGTTTAACCATTTTATGTTCGCCAAATTAAATCCATGGTCAATCATTTGCATATTGCTCTTTCAGAAAGTTCAGAAAAAGATACAACACCGGCTGGTGAAGAAGGTGCTGTACTGCAGTTGTTATTGTTTTTTTATTTAAAAATTACTACTAAATAATTTATCAATAAAAAAAATATACATATCGCGGTATTTGTATACAAAATATTTGAATCTGATGGACTATGTTAAACGTTTGAGGTGCTATCAACTACAATGTTGTGAAAAAATGCAAAATTTTTGTCATAGTCCCTGACATTACGAGATAACTTGATTATAAGTCACACATCCATAGCTATTGCAAAACATGTAACTGACACAACTGTTATAATTCATATAACAAAGTAACGTTAGTAATAATTCATTACCATTATTGATTATTTTCTCATATCTTTATAAAAGATATGCAATACTTACACATTTTTTAATTGTTATCACAGAAAGTGGTGTGCTGCAACAACAGAAGAAGAAAAAGAGAAGCAATGATGATGGTAAAATCGAACTTCTATTTTATTTATTTAATGGATACCTTTATAGGGTCTCATTCTCAAATATGTAAGATATGCTAGTTGTTAGTAGTACATGTATACATACAATAATCTAACAAACATTCATGCGTGCATCCATAAGACAATCAATATAGAAACATGAATATAATTTTTATACATGTACATGTTATGATTTGTACGTATAAGTCTTTAAAAATGATTCACTTTCCAAAAGCAGATGACAGATAAAAATATATCAGGTCCAGTAAACATATGTACCTTTCTGCTCTAAATGGCAAATACAATAAAGATAATATTAGGGGAAAAAAAAAACATTTTGAAAATTACGGCAATGTCCAAATATTTTTTACTACAGATGAATTAATATGTCAGTGTACTAAATAACTAAAGTAACTTTGACACATTTTGAACTGATTTTTACCATTTCATTGGTTAATAATTGTTTGAATGAATATTGATTATTTTTTGCAGTGTGCCAGTGTTCCGCTGAGCTAATCCACATACAGAAGCAGCTCCTTGCAGAGGCTGTGCGTAGCAATGATCTGAACAAGGAGAAATTCATTGCTGGACAAAATCAGTGCAAGCTTGTCTATAATTGCAAGCAAGCAACTTGCAGACAGTTTGTTATATGAATTGTAATTTTTATCGTTTAGTGCATGTGCCTCTGTATCAGACTACACGAAACCTGTAAATCAGCTGTCAGACGCAATGATTTGAAAAGCCTCATGGTGAAAACATTATATACATTTAAAATAATTGTTTATTAGCCATTTGGCATAAAGTAATGCGTTAAGCTAATTGTTGCAGTAATAATTCCTTTATTTATTAATTAAAAAAAAGATCTAACTGGCATTAAATATGTTTAATGTGTGTGATAAATTTTGTCAGACATGCGCATTTTTTGTTATACATGTCTGTTTACAGGTTTCGCGTTGTTTTGTGTGTGTGTGTGTGTGTTTGCTGCATTACATTATTAGATCCAATTATTATTGTTTTCAGTATTTCTCTCTTCAGTATTGGATTTATTACACATGTTCATTTCATTGTTCAACATTAACATATTATTATGTTTGTATTTGTGAACTTTTGTTTGACTGATAAACAATTTTATAATTATAAATTTTGTGTTTAAAGGTGTGTGACTGTGAAACATATCATACATGATTTACAAGGTAATCCCATTTAATTAATGGTTATCTTTCAACATTAAAGGACACTAGATTTTCCATATATGTATGTGTCCGCAGTATCATGAGTGTTATTTTTCCTCTTTATATATAATGTATTTTTCCTTTCTTTCTGAATATGTGACAAAAATTGAACGTTATCATTATGTGAATAGGTCCCTAAATATTTTCACTGTTGTGTGAAAAGTTGTTCAGGAAAACTGAATATATCTAAATATTTATTTACTTAGGCGTAAAAAAATATGTTTGTTTCAGGAAACATGCCCCAAAAAATTAGGGTAGGTCGGTTGGGATTTTTTTTTTTTTTTTGTAAATGGTCAACTTGAAGATTCTAAAACTGAAGAAATATTGAAAACATAGCAGTAATATCCTTAAATATTGTTTATACGTGTATACTATCAAAACAAAACACTTTTTTATCACTGACATGTTGGCTGTTGATTGTTGAATTTAAACAAAATATTGTCTAATGATGCATTCTCACCTGCTAAGATCAGTGTTTGGCAGGCCGGTCCTCTGATTGAACATCTAACTGCTTGGAGGACGTGGGATGATGACAAGTTTGTATCTGTCATAAGACACTTTACTTAACACAACCATTCCTTAAAATAAATTTCAACTTTAGGACAGGGCTCCTCACCCGAAAAGAAAGGCAATTTGGTACATTACCATAAACAGGTGGAAGTTCAACATGAGACATGTTTTGTTGACTAACATTAGAGTGCTCAAGAGGGACTGGATGCTGAAACTAAAATGTTTTGGAATAGCAGGTGGCTTTTCCTGTACAAAGGGAAAAGGAGTTGAGTTGAAACAGGAGCACTCTTTACACTGTGTGGCTTTGAATCAGGTTTAAGAATCTTATAACCCGAAGCAATAAACTTTTCAATCATATCTTGTTCAGACATTGCAACATCAACTACATTCCTGCCTTTATCATCCTCAGATTCACTTTCAATATCAATTTAATACAGTCAAAACTGCTCAATACAAATATCATATTGTTCAATTTTGAAAACATTCACACCTACACGAATATCACTTTCACAATAAATTTTTCGCAGTATTCCTTAATTTAGAAAGAAATACTAATAAAGTAATTAAAACAGCAATGAAATTCAGATTATCAAAACTGTTATATAATATTTCACAAGAAAAAATGTTTTGCTATCAATTTACCTTGCAACCCCTAGTATTACTACATAGTTCGGTATAAATATATATTTGGAAATACTATTTAACTTCAGAAACAAATAAATTCAAACAATATAATACGCAAACCTTCTGTTTACACACACACACACACACAACAATAATTCTTAACAACCACGTGAACTACTCAAAAACCACTGACGTCAGAGGTCAGCATGCAGGACCGTTTGGTATATACGCAGCGGGCGAGAGATGTGTTAATGAATAACACTGATGGAGAGCTCTTCTAAAGCTCTCAACTGTCTCTGCACGCACTATGTAACTGTCAATGTTATTCCAGTCAACAATGGTTTTTGGAAAGAAGGATTGTTTATATTGTTCACTATTACAGTTTATGGCTTTAAAACACTTCTCATGATTTATTGATTGATTATGTATAATGTTTCTGCTAGTATAGTTATCAAATTGTTTGGGTCTGATTAGCTGTTTGCCACGAATTGGGGTCAATTAGGAGTCAATAGGCATTGCTGACAACAACCCCTCAGCCACCTTGTAGAAGAATGTCAGTCGCGCCAACTTTCTTCTATCTTGGAGTGGAGGTACTTCAAGCGTCTTCAACATATTGGTGACACAGCCCTGTTCTCAGGATTTGTTATCACCGGATTTGAATCTAGCGGCGCGGCGTAGAACTTGATCCAGTTTGTCGATGTCCTGTTGAAGATATGGGTCCCACAAGATTGAGCTATATTCGACTGTTGATCTCACTAAGGATAAATATGCTGTTTTTCTGGACAGTGTTTTAAGTTTCTCCTCAGGAATCCGAGAGTAGAGCTGGCCTTGTTTGAAATATTCATGATGTGGGAGCCAAATTTGAGATTCTCAGTAAAGGTAACACCTAAATATGGGTTGTCTTCGACTTGCTGGAGGAGATGGTTTTCTAGTTGGTAATAATGACTGGATTTATTGTTGATGCTCATGGTATATTTCTTTGCATTAAAGATCATGCCCTATGTGAGTGCCCATTCTTCCAACGCATTGAGATCTGATTGTAATTGGAGGTGGTCCTGTCTTGTCTTGATTTGCCTGTATAGCAGGCAGTCATCGGCAAACAGGTGGACTGTGGACTTGACGCAGTCAGTGAGATCATTGATGTGGCAGAGGAAGGCCAGAGGACCGAGTACTGTTCCTTGTGGGACTCCAGAGTCGACGGGGACAGATTCGGATGATTCTTCATCAATAACCACTTTCATGGACCTGTTTGTCAAGAAGTCGCGTAGCCAGTTGTTTATGTTGCCATCTATTCCGTACAGGGACATCTTGTGGAGAAGACTCTCGTGGGGCACAGTATCAAATGCTTTAGAAAAGTCCAATATAGTAACGTAATGAAAACTTCGCTATATTAACGAAAATCAAAATGTAGAGCAAAACATATAAGAATTTACTATAATATTTATATCTTGGAAAATATTAATAGAAAAGGTACTTACATAATTATCAAAAAATCCTTTCTCCTAATCGAATTAAAACACTTTAAAAACAATACAAATCATCACAATTCCGTCCATTTACTAGTCCGGTTAGCATAATTACAAGTTCACAGCTTCACTCCTTTAGAAGATGTACGCATATTCTTGGATCGGCGGTTCTGGTGTAGTCAATGTTCACAATGTTTAAAATGAATAGGTATTTGGAAAATACCTTTAAAAGTTAATTGCACTTTGAAAAAGTGTCAACTTTTAGAAAAGATTGACCAACAAGTTGATCAATGTAGTTCATGCATTATCATGTACGGCACGTCCACACGATCGTCAACATCAGCCGGTAACTGTGACGTTCTCCCCTCGAACCTACGACCTGTGTGATGCTTTCTTTCGGACAGGTTCAAGCACTGGTTAGCGCTTGTAAGTCTGGTGCAGCCACCAGAATGGTACCGTAGGGCCACCACAAGACGGGCATCAATATGCGCATGAGGGTTAAAGCTACTCGCTCCAACACTAGCAACTCGCCAAGTTGCCAGGTCTGCCTCTGGGCTGCACCTTCAGATCGCGGTGCAGGCGTTGTTAGGCTCCTCTGACCATCAAACACGTTGGGCGGCATTTGTCGCCGGGTGGTGAAAAGTGTGCAGCCAGTCCGGGACTCGAACCCGGGACCTCTCGCTATCAGGGCGAGTGCTCTACCGAGTGAGCTAACCTTGCCGCTTACACACAAGTCACCAATCCCGCTTTAGTTCGGTACCGTGACATGTGGGCGCCAAATGTCGCCCTGTTGGTTAAAAGTTAGCAGCCAGTGCGGGACACAAACCCGGGACCTCTCGTTATCAGGGCGAGTGCTCTACCGAGTGAGCTAACCGGGCCGTTTATACACCAATCACCAATCCCGCTTTAGTTCGGTACCGTGACATTCTCCGCTGCCAAGTTGGAATTCGTCCTCGAATTCGAGTCATAGGGAACACTATAAACCTGATCCCGACGAACCCACGGGCAGGTTCTATGGATAATTGCTCGTGTCACGAACCCACGTTAGGCGCCATTTGTAGCGGGGTCTGGTTATCGAAGAAACGAGCCAGTCAGGTTCTTTACAAGTTTATTGTATATATATTATAGATGGTCTGAAATAGTACATACATCATATTATATATATGAACAATGATTATGTAACCATATTTCAGAACAATACGAAATTATAATAGTATGAAATGAAACTTGTAATAATACAATTATTACAAATTTATAATAATTCAACAGTACAATAATATTTACAAGAGCTGTCAGAAGACAGCTCGCTCGACTATTCTAAGTATTACAGTTGGTACATATATTTTGGATAGTGGAAGGGGCATACATTTGTTCAAATACACAAATTTTAAGTGAAGCCTTGTGTAGTTTCTAAATTTTTGGAACAAAAAGATTAACTACAAAGTCTATGTAAAAAGTGGGCGTACTCTGTCAAAATACAAAACAGAGTTATGGGTGATGTTGCCCTTGATACTAGAGTTGATGACAAAGGTTACTGCCAAGTTTGAAGTAAATAACTTATGTAGATGTGAAGTTACTAAACTTTTGAATATAAACTTTAACCAGAAAATCTAAGTGAAAAAGGGGGCATAGCTCTGTCAAAATACAAAACGGAGTTATGGGTAATGTTGCCCCTGATACTAAAGTTGATGACAAAAGATAAGTTCCAAGTTTCAAGTGAATAACTTATGTAGTTTTGAAGTTACCAAACTTTTAAATATACACTTTAAAAAGAAAAACTAAATGAAAAGGAGGCATAACTCTGTCAAAATAAAAAATATAGTTAGGGTTAATGTTGTCCCTGATACTAGAGTTGGTGACAAATGTTAGTTCCAAGTTTCAAGTGAATAACTTATGTAGGTTTGAAGTAACTAAACTTTTGAATGTAAACTTTAACCAGAAAATCTATATGAAAAGGGGGAATAACTCTGTCCAAGTACAAAAGAGAGTTATGGGTATTGTTGCCCCTGATACTAAAGTTGATGACAAAGGTTAGTTAGAAGTTTCAAGTGAATAACTTATGTAGTGTTGAAGTTACCATACGTTTGAATATAAACTTTAAACAGAACATCTAAGTAAAGAGGTGAGTTAATCTGTCAAATACAAAACAGAGTTATGGGTATTGTTGCCCTGATACTAGAGTTGATGATAAAGGTTAGTTCCAAGTTTCAAGTGAATAGCTTTTGTAGTATTAAAGTTACAAAACTTTTGAATATAAACTTTAACCAGAAGATATATGTGAAAAAGTGGCATAACTCTGTCAAAATACAAAACAGAGTTATAGGGAATGTTGCCCTTGATACTGGAGTTGATGACAAAGGTTAGTTCCAAGTTTTAAGTGAATAACTTATGAAGTTTTGAAGTTACAAAACTTTTGAATATAAACTTTAACCAGAAAATCTAAATAAAAAGGGGGCATAACTCTGTCAAAATACAAAACCGAGATATGGGGAATGTTGCCCCTGACACTGGAGTTGATGACAAAGGTATATTCCAAGTTTCAAATGAATAACTTATGATGTTTTGAAGTTATAAGACTTATGAATAAAAACTTTGACCAAATTCAGACGCGACGCCGGGGGTAGTAGGAAAGCTCACCTATTCTTGTCTAAATAGTTCATTCATGCAAATTCTTTCCAGCAGATCATCTCTCATACACTATTTGGACAATTGCTAAAAAAAAACAATATTAAAGGATTACAATCAGTATAGCACAATTTAATACCCTGCTACACGCGTAATAGACCTATTACAAATATTTTTTTTATCTTACACATGTGTATGATAACCTATCTAGCATTCCCATTGGCTAGACTCATCACTTATTTACATACGTCATTGGATTGCAAGTACTCTTCCGGATGTCGTCATCAACATTTCTGATTTCTGCAATTGTTTTTTTTACATTGTTTTTTATTCTTGCTGTTTGATATATAATTACATAATATATGTTATCAATCAATATTATAAAGAGCGATTGCGAAATGAAATATGACGAAATGTTTACAGTTTTTTATGAGGAACTATTTTTAAGCGCAAGGATAATATTCCTGACGTTGTAATTCGGCTGTCAAAATATATGTGTCAGATACTGTAACAAAGTGAGTAATCCTGCAATTTTAGGCTGCATGTGATGAAACATATTTGGCACTCGTTGTTATTACACTCGCCTATGACTTTTGTTATGGTCCAGGCATAGTGTAACGTTATTAGGCGCCGTTTTAGTACGTATTTGACACTCTCGTACTGCCAAGTTGTCGTCAAGTTTTACTAGATCTACGCTGTGCCCCGATGTGCTAGCAGTTACTGTGTAATCGCTACGTTGCGTTACATATGACAACGTACCACAACGTGTCATTACGTAGCGTTGCGTGGATGAACGCATTACATAGCGCAGCTAAGCGTTACAATAACGAGAGTGATGCGTGGCGTTTTGTAGTTTAAATGCATCCAATAACGCAGCATAACGTTGCAATTAACAGGACTCTCGTTCTGTACCCGTTGTGCTACGTAAAGGCCACGTTGTGCCACGTGAACCACTACGTATAAATACGTTGTGGTGTAACGTAGCAGTATTTTGAACATGTTTAAAATTCAGATTTGTGTTTTACGTTGAAATACGTACATGTACATGTATATTCCAACTTGTGCCACGTTAAGGCGCGTTACGGCCACGTTGAACTACGTACCTCTACGTTGCGCAACGTAGCTAAACGAGGCGACAGAAACGTGACACTATGACATGGGTATTAGTAAGTCGCCCAACGCTCGCTTACTAACAAATGTCCTGAACTCGTTTAATATAATATTGTATTAAATGAAAACTCGTGCCAGATTCTATATTTATTAGATACGTCATATTGACATAATGTCTGTATCTTTTTAAAACCATTATCAAGTTTCGATTTCTTACTTACACTATAATAAAATGTTTTGCTGAAAATACAATATCTAAATAGTACACACAAATTAAATAAAATTAACAAAACTAAAATAAATATTAACAGAACTATAATGCATATGAGAAAGATAACAAACAAATGTGTAATTACTAGTTTAATAAAAATACATATTGTAAATGATGGATATTAGAGACATTTATAGATAATTGATCATTTATAATTGTAAGCAACAGCAGTGCGTGATTATTACATTTTTATCTTTGTATAATTGTCTTCAGTGCTTGATCACACTCCCGTCAATTAACGTACTATACACATTCATCAAAAGTATTCTAATCACAGTTGTTTTTATTTTGGTAATTTGGTGAAACAGAATTGTGTAGCATAATGTAGTCTGCAGTGTACACAAAAGGAGTATTCTAACAAAAGATAAATTGGCATGCAATATGCAAACATCAGGCGGCTCACGTGAGCAAAAATCTAAACAATGTTAACACAGTTCATACAGAAAAAAATCCCACAAACATGTTCGTTCTTGCTGCACATCATTTTTTAACTTAATTTCATTAAACAAATTCCATTAGACCATGACACACAAAGACTTTTAATGATATTTTAGTAAGCGTAATGTTAAGATCATTGAAGTCATCTACATATGAGAAAGCTATTGATTATAGGTTAGATACCAGTAAATCATTGTGTGTCCCTCCGTGGTCCATTCAAAAGTAGTGCCTATTACTAAAGAGTTCCTTTTCTCTTCTGTTATAACGGCCATTTAGCAATCTCAGACATGCTTTTTGTGGTTGTTTCTTATATACCATGTGATTCTGGAACATTTAAATGTCTTTCATTAGAGGCTAACTTGAAAGGTGAACTTTTAGGGTGTGTTTAATCTGGTATGCGGCTTTTGTCGAAATATGACTGCCGAAACCCTGTTTTCTACTGGTGTCTGCATTCAGGCAAGATGCATTTTCTTAGAAGTAACATGACATGACATATCGTTTTTATTGAAAGTTTTGGAAGAGGAAAGGATCATCTTTAAATTGATACCATGTATGCACAATCTCAAATAAAGGAAAAGGTAGAAAATGCTTTTCACAGTAATGCTATTAATTGTATGATGCAAATCAAGACATGCAACATAATTGTCCGACAAAGCTGATTTATTTAATAAGACTTTTTTCATGCAAATCTTTCTAAAATATATGTCCAAGAGCAATCCATACTCAATATATTGTCGATATATCTACTAGATTTGTAAAAACTTGGAAGAACTTTAATTTTGTATCTCTGGATTAATTTAGTATACAAATCCGTTCATAACATATGGTGCCCTAAAATTACAGGATACGCTAGTTTATTTTATTTCGTAACTACGAAATTTATTTCTTTAGAACGTAATAATATTTCGAAAACGTAAAACTATTTCGTAATTACGAAATGTTTATTGCATATTAACGTAATAATATTTCGTTTAAACCTAATATGTAGTATTTCGTTTAAACGTTATAATATTTATTTTAAACTTAACATTATGTTGTAATTACGAAATGTATCTCGTAAAAACGTAATATTTATTCGTAAAAACGTAATAGTATTAGCACTATACGTTTATTGCGTTTGAACGAAATACAATTCGTAATTACGAAATAGTTTTACGTTTTTACGAAATATATTTCTTATTAACGAAAAACATTACGTTTAAAGACATAATGTTAAGTTTAAACGAAACAATATTACGTTTTACGAAATAACATTACGTTTTACGAAATGATATTACGTTTTTACGAAATAATATTACGTTTAAACGAAATTATATTACGTTTAAACGACATGATATTACGTTTTTACGAAATAATATTACGTTTTTACGAAATAATATTACGTTTTTACGAAATACATTTCGTTTTTACGAAATATTCTTACGTTTTCTTCGAAATACATTTCGTAATTACGAAATAAACAAGAAATATTATGTTTGTTTATACAAGTGTACAATGTCAGTTTAGGGGCACCGTACATAAGGATGTAAATATCGTGCATTTTTATTATCCCACCTTAAGCAAGTTTTTACAAATATCCCATTTTATATATGTCAATATGGCTGTAAATGTTTCTGAGAGCAAAATAATATGTATAAATAGTAACTTATTTTGAATGTACCCATCCATAAAAAATCCAAATCTTTGTCACTGATGTATTTAATGTTACGAATACAATCACACCATCTTAACAATTTCCTGAAGTAAACTAATACTGAATGTCTTGAAGAAAGAATATTTCCTGACACCGACTCACGATAATTCTGAATTGATTTTATTTCAATAAAATAAATGGGCTTTGTCTCAAGTAATCTCATAAAGCAATACCATTTTAAAACCATACACTTTACCAAAGTACTTAAATTAAATACGAACATAAAATTATTCTGCATAGTGAGATTTTCAATAATAAACATGCTTGAAAAATGGAATGCTTGAACTCACGACTCAGCAAAAAATAAAGACAGTTATAATATATACCAATTGGACGTCATAATGAAATAAAGAAAAGGACAAAGAAAATTATACACATATTTTTTTCAGAAAGCGTAAACCATTTTGCCATTATGTATACCTTACTTCTTTATTATATGCCAATATTTATATCTTAATTTCAGATTAATAAACCATTAAATTATTCTTCCATCATAAATTATCAATCATCCGTACATAACCTGAAAGGTATTGTGAGATACTAAATACAAATAGTGAAGTAAACGCGAAGTACGTTTTTTTTTATTAAACCAAACAATGTACCATCGTCGTACATAACATAAGACAATTTTATCTTACCATTGTGTATAATGTTGCCTGATCACTAATAGTGTCCTCCTCCAGCCTGCACACAAAGCTCTGTTAATGTGGTCACCCAATCTATTATAATACACTATCTATAACAAACACCGCCTCTTTTTGCGTTTAGGCTTGTTCAAGCCAATAGCTAGACAGTGTCGAGTTCTCAGTTCATGATTGGGAAGGGAACCCTTTATGGGCTATATTTACCCGACTGATAATTCATATTTTATTGTGCACTTGCAACATTAAATAGACAGGTATTGAAGGCAAGGGGATATAGTTGGAACTCAACATAATTATGCTGTTGTCTATTGACTATGCTTATGTGATCCTTGTAGTTGTTGATCTGAAATCTTCCTCTGAAATTCAGTGAGTTACATTATTGTTTTCGTTTGTAATAAGGTAACATTATGTTGAACACCTATATTCAATCCTTTTTTTTATGAAAATGAAGACTTAATCTACCACGGGTTTAACCGTTTTGCAAGTATTACACAGGTTTACAAACCCAAGAACAGCGCAGCATATTATTGTGTCCATGAAGTTAAAACCATTTCAGGGACTTTTTAAAGTGGAAAACGCAACATAATAACTTTGGATTTATGTTTTATTGAGGGCCCTGATACACATACAAGAATGTAAACGTATTTTGGGTTTAAACACGTGTCAAGGCATACACAACGTCAACATTACAGATTTGTTAGACACTAACCATCCCGAAGTTGAGGAATATATGCCTTAATAAATTAACAGAGCGATAATATCTATTAAACATATCCGTTCTTTGCATACTGAACAATTTCGCTTTTTCCTTTACGCCGGTTAGGTCGGTTGATAAAAATTGATAATTCTCTGCTGTCTAAAGAACTAATATTTATGTGTTCATAAATAAACACCAATTAAGAAAAGGCTAAACTAATTATGTGTTGCGCTGGTATCGGCGTGATGTATTTTATGAGATGACGATTAAACAAATAATTCTTCAATGTGTTTTGAAATGTAGCATTCATATACATGTATATATGTATATAGCACCCACAACTACGAGATTACTTACAATCTCGATTAAAAAAATAATGAGAAGGAGGAATAGTAGTAGGAGGAGGAGGAGGAGGAGGAGGAAGACGACAGCGACGACGATGGTGGTGGTTTTTTGAATGGTGATGCGTGGCAATGATGTTACGAACATATTAATGGACCGAATATTTTATATATCAATATTTTAATATTCGTATAAGTACTCCGCGTTGTTACATCGTAACGGAGTACTTTTGTTCTTACGGACATGAGAAAACAAACCGGTTTTGTATGGTTCAGTGATTGTCGCTATTAAAAGAAGAAAATAGTTGTTAAAATCAGTTCTAGCGAGATCGTCTACGTGGCAACATCGTGCACTCAAAATGGAAAATAAACATGAACACGTCGATCTGATCAGTAGCATCGTTGATGAAAAGTAGAAGTCGACCTTAAATGAACACAAGAAATCGATGCTACAAGACATGGAACGCCTCGTAGAAAAGATACGCGTAAAGACTAACTGTAATCAATTAAGTCAGTTTTCGAGCTTGTCTCAGGCGTTCCAATTTTCAAACGTAAATCAAACGAAGAGAAGTTCAAGTACAATTCAAAAATAAATGTGTCACTTTATTTGTTGTCATCAGGAAATATTGATGAATCTAGACAACAAATCGCTGAAGGTCAGTATTGAAAGAAAATAAAACCATTTTCTATAATTATATTTGAAATTTGCTGGAAAGTTTAGTTTTTATACTTATTGGTGTTTTCATAACACAAACGTTTAAAATAATGTAACTGTTTCATGAATCTGACGACATAAAGTTATTTGCAGCAAAAGCCATGGTCGCACATCGTCAGAAATTGATTCGATTGGCTGATGCATCCGAACTTGGATGGAGATGCGTGACTGAGTATGAGGCAAACCCGCTAGCATCAGACTCCGATGACGAGAAACGCATGTACGGAAGCGGAAGCTCGGGCCAACAAAAAGTTGAAAGCGGATAAATCCAAAAAGTCACGCGGCGCGCGTAACTGGCCTTACCGGAAGCCGGTAGAATTACCCAGCATCGCAACACAGGGGACAGCGACTCAACAGCCAATGAGGCGACCAGGATTGTGCTTCGCATGTGGCAAGTCGGGTCACTGGAAAGGAGCACCTGAATGCTCAGCGAGCAGCTCAAACAATAAGATAAGTAGTTTTATGTTTGAAAGCTCCTTATCAGAAAAATTGAAAGCACCGCTAATGGCGGAAAACGGTAATATATTGACAGATCTAGAATGCGTAAGCAAAGCCGATACGGATCAAAACGGTCCTAGTATAAAAAATGGATACCGGAAGTTCTCCGGTAAGTAGGCTGAAAGCACACATGATCAAGTTGCAGGAGGCTATTGATAGTAAGTACATTTTAGATGTAGTAAGTTGCGGTTATAAGCTTCCTTATATAAGTGTACCAGAGCATTCCGAAATGAATAACAAATACACATCCAGAGTAAACACTGATTTTGTAGAACAAGAAATAAAATATTTATTGAAGAAAGGTGTTGTTTCTAGATGTAACGGTATACTGCATGTTGTTAACCAACATACAGTGGCTTATAATAAGACAGGAAAGCCTCCTTTAGTTCTAGATTGTAGATACATTAATCCACATTTACATCAGTTTAAAGTAAAATTCCAAAAAGACATTAAAGTAGCTGAAACTTTGTTTGAGCATAATTCGTTCTTATTTACTTCGATATCAGAGGGGCATATCATCATATAGATCAATTCACAGAACATCGAACATATTTAGGATTTAGCTACAAAGAGGATGGTGTAAAATGTTATTACGTTTTAAATTCGCTCCCCTTTGGGATAAAAACAGCTGGTCACATATTCTCTAAGATACTAAGAGTTGTAGTAGCATGTCTTAGGTCAAAAGGACTGAATATAGGTATGTTTCTAGATGACGGCATCGGTGGTAGTGTAGAATACGAACAGGCAGTCTATGCAAGTAATTTGACAAGGAAGACTTTGATAGAGTTTGGGTTCTTATTGGCAGAGGATAAATGTAACTGGAGAGTAGAATGGCTAGGCCATGTGCTCGACATGCACAAAATCAGTTGTTTATAACTGAAGACAGAATTACTCGATTAGAGAAAAGCATAGATTCGATTATTTATCTAATACATCAAACGAGAGACAAAATAGTGCCAGTCACATTTGTAGGTCGTATTGTAGGACAGATTATTTCGCTTCAAAGTGTGATTGGAAATAAAGTTAGATTGCTAACAAGACATTTATACAATGACATAATTGCCAGAGCTAGTTGGGATGCTCCCATTCTTGTGACAGAATAAGCCATTTATGAGCTTAAGTTCTGGAAAGAGAACGCAAGACAGTTAAACAACAGGGGCAAGAAATTTAAACACAATCAAATGCGTTTGTTTAATATTTTTGCTGATGCAAGTAGTACAGGTTATGGCATTTTATTGAGAGTTGTAACTTAAATGTAGATAAGCTTTTAGATGATGTCCCAGTTTACGATTTATATGGAAATCAAAAAATAGAGTTAAACTGCGAAGGCAAACAGAGTACAGGCAATGATACCATAACGTTTACACAGTCGTTGAGATCCCCAAATGAGATCACAGAAGTGAGTAACCTGTTCCCGGAAGTGAACAGCTCGTTCCCGGAAATGTGTAATGTGTTCCCGGAGTGAATACTTTACAAAGAGGCAATTGTAGACAATATCAAAAGCACATTGACAACGTTTGTGTAAACAAGACCGGTAACATAATTTGCGAATATAACTATAGCAAAGACAATAAACCACCGGAAGTTGGTGCTCACGAGATACCGGAAAGATCTTCCGTTTATCACCGTTCCGTAAGTCAGAGTTCTTACGGTAAGGAAACTGCCTCGGATATGGCATGTTCGGGTATGATAAGGTTTCTGGAAGTGGACACAAAACATACGAGAGAGCCCCCGGAAGTGGGCTGTAGTTTGTATAGTATGTTCACGGTAGAGGACGAGATTAATATTTATAATATAAAGTTTGATAAACATTTGATAACAGATTTAGAAGTAATAGGTAGTTGGTCTGATGTAGAAAAAACATGCAGCTCTACTAGGCGTGAAGCAAAGGCAGTTAACAGAATTGTTAAAACAGACGGAAATGCTTTACAAAATTCGTATATAAAAGTATTTTCTGACAATAAAAATGTAAAATCCGTTTTATTAAATAGAAGTCGTAAAAACGACATTCATAATATAGCTTTATATTTGAATGCGTTTTGTGATGAAAAGAATATAACATTATGTCCGGAATGGATTCCAAGAACAGACAATGAAAAGAGCGAATATTTGCGTCGATGTTTTGATTGGCAGATAAAACAGTGTATTTTTTGCATTAGATACCACATGGGGTAATCATTCTGTTGACATATTTGCTTCACATTTAAACAATAAATGTAGAAGATTCAATTCCCGATGATGGGTACATGATACGGAGGCAGTGGATGCCTTAACTCAGTATTGGGGACAGGATATAAACTGGCTAGTTCCACCTCCTAGGTTGGTTCCGAATTGTATCACAAAGATGATATCGGAAAAAGCTAAATGCACACTTATTATCCCAAAATGGATCAGTTCTCCATTTTGGCCAATGTTGATTAAATCAAAGTGCAGTTTTATAGAGTTTGTAAGAGATTATGTAAAATTAGGAAGAAATTGCACAATTTCCGGAAACGGAAATAATGTTTGTTTTGGTAACAATACAATATCATTCGATATTATAGCATTAAGATGCATCCCGTAATACATTTATTGATGTGTGTATAACATTATGTTTGACTGGTATTGGTTTGAGCGATACACTGAAAGAACGATTAGACGACGCTGGGTTACACGGGCTACAAAGAGACGGCATGGCGGACAGAATGGCTGGATACTTAATGCAGTCAAGAGCAGACAATACGGTGAAGAAATATTCGTCAAAATCAGATTGACGCGATTTGGCACGCTCTGGTCCGTAGTTTTGATCTTGGCGCTTTCCAGCACCAAAGGGCGTAAAGTGAGAAAGTTTTGTCGCGCGCCAATTGGCACCAAGTTTGTGCTAGTTTGCGCTTACATCTGGTGATAAAAGGCGTGGGTACAATCTGCAGATCGGTTTCTTTGCGACAAAACTTTATCATCTTGCGATGTTTGCGATGTTTTGGGGCGTATTGGCTACATTAAATTCTTAGATGGCGGCAAATATCGTCAAAACAGTATTTTTTGGCGATAGCCGCCGCTGTATATGAACTGCCGATCCAGAGGAATGAATCACAGAAGGTTAGGTGAAGCAAGTGTTCACGTCACCATGAACACTGACCTGCGGGCAGTCATACACTTTCATCAGAAGGCTACGTGAGTGTATGAAGTGCTATTTTTATAAACTTAAAGTAGATCTAACCTCAAAGCGCAAGGGAAGAAGCAAGCACCAGTGGTGAGTCCGACGCATGCTCCATTCCCAGCTCCTAGCTGAGAGAGGCCAATACATTACCGTTATGGAGGAGCTCAGAACCCATGACAGGGCAGGCTGCCTCCAACAATGTTGTATAAATTGCTCGAGCGGCTGACTCCTTGCCATCAGAGGCAGGACATAAAATTCAGGAAGGCCGTTTCTGCGGGTCCCAATTTGCCCGTTTTTCTAAGATATTTGACAACTAGTGCCTCTTTAGGGAGGTTTCAGCAAGGCTTGTGCCTGGCCTTTATTCTTAGTCTTCCTTTGGTTTCCTTGGCCTTTCATGAAAGGCATAATCTATAACGATGCAGATATGAACTTATTAAAAACATATTGAACGTGAGGACAGTACGGACAGAAATAATTATACATGAATTCACTTTACAATTCCTTTTTTATTCCGGAGTAGTTAAATGACATAATAGTGCGAGTTCTGTCTTACAAATTAGATTTCCATGTCGTAGGAAATGTACTCTAATCTATACTCAATCCGAATGTTGTCAGATTGTTAAATGAATATAATGCAGAATTGTGTCCAAACGTAAATTAATTTTATCCAGAAAATGGCTTCCGTGTTGTATCCTCGGTGGAAAAATGGGGTTTGATGAGCGTGAGAGAGGGCTCGGTATTTATAGGCGACGAATGTATAGAGTATGGCGTGCACTTGCACTTATGTATCGACAACTTCCGACATACAATCGCAATCATACGACGGTCTAGCGCAGCCCAATCACAAACTGACGCCTACTGTCGCTATACATTGGCGACAATCAATAGACACGCTTGGACCAATCGGACGCCTTTTGGCGCGCTACTACGCCTATTTGGAACACATTGGCGCCATCCCGCGACAGAGGCCAGCCTGAAGGAGAGTTTGACACCAGTGCACTCCAGCTGCAGCCAAAAGGCGATAAACATTTCCATATTTGCAAAAATTACACTTAATTGGATCCAGTAAGTCCCAAATCTCTCATGAAAGGCGATGAATTTGACGACGTATAAACTTTAAAGTTTTTAAAACATTGAGGCCGTCAAATCAATGGTTAGCGCCGATTCGTACCTTTTGTTTTCAATTGGTGGTCAATTTACGGCATAACGATTCAAATGCCCCGTACTTGGTGATAAAATGTGACCAGTAACAAATATTAAATATAAATACACTTAGAACTATTTTACAACGCCTGTGCCAGAATCTTCAGACGATGCATTTATTTTTCAGAAATCCAATATGAAATGAGATTTCTTTATTTTCGACTAAGAGCCTTTATAAATATCAGTTCAAATATCACTATGATTAAATGCATTGACTACAAACAAGAATCATATTATGTCCGGCTTTTCTGTCAGTTTTAAAATTATAATTTGCTGCACAGGTTGCTGGAAAACGTTTGAATTACCATTAACCTGATAATTTGAATACATTCAGTGACTTTATACTTTATATAGTGATGTTTACCATGCATTTAATTTGAAAGTGTTTTTTAGGCGTCAAGTGTTCAGATGGAAACTCATTACAATAAATTAGTTTTTTATTAATTTATCAATGAAAACCATTGACATATTTATGCGACCGACTGAATTAAAGATATAAACTATTAGTATTGAAGTTCATAATGCAACTTTAAATTTGATAACAAAAAAGTCGCTAGCGGGATATAACTTGATTTATCAAACATTATTGCGTTATTAAGTTCACACAATTTCTCACTCCTGCTATTTCGGCACCGCGTTGATCGCTTGTAGTTGACATTAGGCGAAATCTCGTTGCAGTAAGCACATTTCGAATAAATGATTCATAATGCATTAAATGTTGTTAGATGGATAGCTGGGTAGTCAAAACAACAAACAAAGTTTATGTCGACCCACATTCATGTTCTATTTGCTCAAATGGAAATTATTTACTATTTTCTAGACTGATTAGTTAGATCAGAAACTTGAGCAATCGATTGGCAGTGTTGTGACCTATACAAACGTGTTTCTGAAAGTATAAACCACAAAGTAAAACATCAATTATAAACGCTGCATCACATGATTTGTGATGTGAATTCACACCACGTATTACGGCTTCTTCCTGACAGGCACGAGGATGATCTGTAATATATACTAAATGATGCTAGGTCTTGAAATCTTGTGAACAAGCAGGGATTCAGCTGATACTTGTATTTACTTCATTTCATCGTGCCTCAGAAAGTTGCAAAACTGTTGCTCTGGTGAACTTTAAACCATTTAGTAATTAAATTGTAATTCATTTGAATTAATATTCTCTTTCATTACTTTTATTCAATTTGAATCGCAATGCTGATGTTAAATTTTATTTACACGTGTGTGTATTTTGATTATTTCTGGGCTAGGTTTGAGGTTCGGCATACCTTCAACCCGGTTTAAACCCCCAATGCTTTGCATTGACCGTTCCACGGCGGTGACCCCCAGTTTTAATCATGTTTATGTTTTGTGTTGTGTTGTGCGCATTGTACTGTGTTTTATAGGCGATTGGTCACTTGTCTTAAATAAAGGACTAGAGGATGTTAATAAGGGATTCTCTTCTGGTGATGTCTCTGAATATCGAACTGTACAACCAGCAGAGTGTTAAACCATATTGTAAGCTCAAACGGAAGGTTTTGATATGTACGCCGGTGATCAGTTAGTTGCATACTTATGTTATGTTGAATTTTGCATCTAAAGTTACATGTTCTTTCAATTATCACACGTTCGAATAGTTACATTGGTTAACTTTACACTTCATTGTAATTAGTTGCACTCATGAAAGTGTATACTGCTTAAATATGTCATTTTATTACGATCTCTGCAAATGGGTCAATACCAATGTGTCAATATATGAATTTGTCATAAATTGTTGTGAGAGGAGTAAAGACAACTGAATCTTATTCAAATTGTTATTTTATCCTGCATAAGAGCACACTGCGTAAAGCTTCGATCACTCCCCTAACTGATAATAATCGTCCCGGACAGCGTTTCAACAGTTAAATTACTTTCAGTTCTAAGACTTTCATTTAAAATTATACACATCAATAACGCCAATGAATCCAGTTTAATCAATCGTTGAATTAAGTTAAATATTCTTAAAATATTTCCCTTTTGATAAAGACGCATCTTATAAAGGCGCATTGTACAAATGACTCATTTGTACAAGCCTCGAGATTTAAACCCCACTTCTTTCTTACCGGGATATGTATGATTACATAAAAAAAGTGAAGACGAGGGTATTGATGTTTGTGGAGGCCCCATAGTGAGATATTCGGCGTCATTATGGTTAACCTGCAGTTAAATTCATTCCCGGCGGTGTCGTTCATGTTAGTTTTAGTTTTGAGCACCAAGTTGCATATCTAGCAAAATATCTACATGCTTTTTTATAATTGTAACATAATACTTTAGTTTTACAAGATGATTTTTCTTGTCTGAAATAGGTTCAATATGTATATTTTAAATTTCTAAGAAATATTCTTATGTAGTTGTCCATTATTTCTTTCAATGTTTATGAAATTGTTCAATATGACACTATTTTTTTCATTTTCCGTTTGTTTGCATCTCATTTACTTTCTTTCAACAGAACCAACTCCTGCACACAAATGATGCAAGACACCATTTGTTTTTAGACTTATTATGTAAAAGTATACACGTTATCCTGTCAAAGCTCTTGACCGAGTTGTTCACCTCGACATTGATGTTTATCTTTTTTTTACATGACTTGTCGTACGGCTGTAAATCATTTCGAGACATTATGATTAGATAACGAAATGGAAGAGTAATGGATAAGGGAATTGCATACAGCGGTAATGCAAACTGGCACATGAGTGCACGATATGTGAAATACAAACCATTGTATTATGTTGTGGTTAATAAGACACACGTCTTGCCAAGGTTCAGTGCACCTACATGTACTCTTCGTCACTGAAATCAGTTTTCAGCATAAATGCCGCGTATAATTTTGGTCCTGTTTTAAATTTAAAACACATTTAATTCCTAACTTTAATGAATCTTTCAGACAGGATTTATTAGTCGGATATTGACCGTTTAACATGGGATAATATAATCGGAAATAACGGGTTATATACTCCAATATTGAGATAACAAAACGCTATACATCAATTCTATTAAAGCTGCTGGTAGCCATACACAATTCGTGCACTTGGCTGAACACTTTGCTTGTCGGGCCAGCTTGTTATATAAAGAATGAAGGGTTATTTATATATTATTGTATTACGCAATGGATAACAACCGCCCAAGCCAAAAGAAAAGTAATGAATACATTCCAAGTAATTCATGATGTTACTTGGTTATGAAGTGTGCTGCTTGAGTGTTCTTAAGATCCTGTAATCTTATAATGAGTGAATTATTGCATCAAACTACACTGGATAAGAAACGAAAACACTAAACACTTCATTATTCGCATTTGACATCAGATAGGATGTATCCAACTAGCTTCTGTTTATTTACATAGCAATCATACACGTGATTGCATAAACATGGTTTGTAGTGTTATTGCCACGATCAATCAAAACGAACAAACACGTTAAAACATTAAAAGCCTTTAATACGTGCAATACATTATATCGATCATTCTACCATGTAATACATTATGCAAATATTTGTGAGTTCCCCCAAGGTGGAAATGAGTATAATCTACGTGATAAATTATTTATTTGTGAGAGTTCAAGCAATGTTTGCCCATCAAATACACTTTCGCCACATTGTGATTGCTGTATTTTACTTTAACATTAATGAGAACACCTGTGTTGAAGCAGTCAGTTAGCCTGTCAATTAGTTATTCCAACGAATATATATTTATATGCTAACATGGTAACAGGCATGGTGCTAAATATTTTGACAAGTGCTTGAAATGATGATAAACATCATTTAACATTGCACTACTAACACGTAAAAGACAACAACGGGCATAACTGTAAAGTTTGATTCCACACTATAAATCGCAAACATGTAATATGTTTAACTAAATATATTTTGAACCAGGATGTAATTGTTGAATATCCTACACGATACTTAGGGACTGTTAAGTCTTAAGTGTACTACTCATAAATGGTAAAAACACGTATATTGCTAAAATAAGTTTTTTTCTAATGAACCATGTGATACTCTTTTCCATTGACTTATTTTACGTCTTACCGTTTTTTTTTCTTCAGAATTAGAGGTTTTATTGCTATTACTGCCATATTCTACATATTTCTATTTCTACCCATGAAAGAATGCGAACAACTCCTTTTATGGTTTTAACAAAATATATTTACTTATTTTAATTGTTTTTTTTTTGTTTTTTTTCAATATCGTTGTTTTTTTAGTTTTCCTGATATTATCGTACAGTAAAGTAATTAGATTTGACTATGTGCATCTTGTACTTTGGTTTTATTCAAAAGTAAATGAATAAGAAAATAATATTGGATTGTAACTATACGATAATGTATATAACACATTGTTTGAACAGAACAAAAAAAACATGTAGTATTATGAAATAACTGGGTTTGATCTGGTTAAATGTTCTGGCATGTTCGCAAATGGTCACTTGTCTTAAATAAAGAACACACTAAAGATAATAATAAATCTTCCATATTGCTCTTTCAGCGTGGAATATGGTATAGTGCACTAGTTATATTTGACTAAAAGTTGACTGAAGCCAGAGTCATGTCAAATAATTACTCCAACGAGAGTTTAAATATGTTGGCGTTAATACTCATGTTACACTGTCACAGCTACATATTGAGGGTTGAAAACCAGAAGGTACTAATTTCCATTGAAATCAATAGCAGTAAGTACCTTCTCGTTTTCAACCCTCGAAATTGTATCTCCGATTTGCTGCGATTTATTACAGATTGAAACTCGCCGTCAATCACCGAGTTTAAGCGTGACTTTGAAAAGAAAATAGTTTCAGATTATTCTTGTACGGACGATGTTATTGCGACCGATGCCGTATTTTGTACAAATATGCACGAATCAGTTACCATCAATACACGATAGCAATACGGGAAACAACGAATTGTTGCGATATACACGATACCCGCCTAAACTGGCGGTTTAGTAATATAAACAGCAGCCATCCGTGGCTAAAATTCGGGACAGTGTGACAGGTGTATAACTAGTACTATGCTAGGACTGTATGCTTGCTACTTCGTATACTGTAGAGTACCTGTTGGAAAGAACTCGTGTATAAGCCCCGGTATTTGGACGATCGGGACAATCTGTTGATCTGATCGGCTATATGAACCTTCAAGCATTCATGCTTAAAAAATATCACTGTTTTCTCACTCGCACTGCTTTAAATTATATCTATGTCGTCCCTAAATGAAAATTTAAATGTTCAAATGAACTACTAATACACGGTTAGTTCCTTGAGCATTTTGCATACAATTATGGCTCACGTGAACGGGGCGAAATTAGAATGATTACATTAGATCATAAATAATATAGCTGATAATTAATAAATACTAATTATAATTTATTTTTCACATGAAATAAAAAGCTTAATAAATTAAAGGTCAAGATTAGAAATTATATTACTAAAGATGCTTCTGGAATACGACCATGACCGTGTGTTGAATTAAATACATTGCCAGTCTGTATTGTTTTATTTTTATACATTAACTGTGCGCTTCAATCGATGTCCAACAAACTATTCAAATACACGATGTTTTCGTAATCATGCAACAAGCTTTGTATTTCTCAAAGTGTTATAAAAGCTGGGAACAATAACGTTATGGATCTGCAAATCAGATACATTTCTATGTGCTAAATGACCAACACAACGTAACGCATATACTTATTGAAGTAGAATTTAAACGACCTTTGTACTCATCATTCACAGGGAAGTATAAGCTGGTCTGCAGTTATCACAGCTAGAGTACGAGATTCTTTAATAGTAAGATTATGAAAACGCGAAATCGCGAAACTACGCTAACGAAAACGCGATAACATAATGATGATTGTAAGCCTGATGTTACCTTACTAGTAACACAAACGCGACGATGATGATAATGCCATGAGGGATCGATTCTTCACCATCGTACTATCGCGTTTTCGTGGTCGTCGTATCGTGATTTTGAATTTACAATACCGTACTATCGCGTTATTATCATCAGAATGTCGCGTCATAATCATTAGAATGTCATGATATTATATTTGTTCTTTCACGTTACCATTATCTAACTGTCGCGTTATCTCCATAGAACTCTCGCGGTATGACCAATGTACTGTCGCTTTATCATCATCGCACTGTCTCCATTCCAAATCCATGCGTCTGTGTTATAAAATCTAAAATTTGTCTAGATGTCGCCCGGTTTCGTTTGAACATTATCTCTTCCATCTTGCCTATTTGAAAGTCATGATTTTACTTAGGTTTGCTCAAAACATGTACTACAGTTAAAAAGTCTATTTAAAATAGATTATATGTGTCGACAATAATAACTCGACTCACATCAGTTGATGATTTACTACATTGGTAATGCTTTGGTTAGAATGCATATACACAATGTTGAATACTGCTATTTTAGGTGTTCAAACTATTGATAAAAAGGTAACGTTTCGTTTCAGAAACCGTCCTTTATTTCATGTTATGCGGTGAATGAGCGGAGAAAACAAGTGAATGATAACCCGATCATTTCACTCTAGGTCGAGTGAAATTATAACGTTTGATCATTTCACTCTTGGTTATATGGAACTACTTTTAACTTTGTTTTTATGTATATTTTTTTTAAAGAATGTGAATACCCAAATCGTCAGTGTAAACATCGGCCTTTTTAAACAACAGAACACACACAATACAATTTAATACAAATACAATTAGGCGACAACAACGCAGTACGATTGGCACTATTTTCCCACCACAACAGTGATCGACAATATTGTTATCATAATGACGTAATATTTATGACGTCATAATACACAAAACTTGTGACGCTTCAGCATATCGCGCGCATTTTTTATATTTATCGTTCAAAAGGATGAAATAAATAGAAAATGTTTTTAATACAGTGTAAGATCGTACTTTATTTCATTCGTGCTCATAGAAACGAGATATGTTCACTCTCGGCTGGGCCACTCGTGAAAATATTGTTTCTATGACCACTCACGAAATAAAATACGATCTTACACTGCATTAAACAAATATCCTCTATATCATTTGAAACGAAAGACAAGAACGTATCAACCGACTGACAAATTTACCTGCTATGGGGTTTATTTTTAATTTTTATTAACCCATAATGTAAGTGTTCTGCGTACCAAGGAATGCTGTACATTGTGGACAGTCAAACCATATCAAAACTATTATTTAGTTCAATTGCATTTTTGACAAATGTGCTTTTCTGCATTCAAATAAAATATCTGATGTTCGTTTCAATACGGTTTTATACCGTCATTCTTATTGGGATTACTTTCTTATGTTTGTGTAAGACAGCTAATTTAGCCTGATGTACCTGTGTCCATTCCAATAAGGCGATATTAAAAGGCCATTTATTTGTTGTATTTGACTGTATGATTTATATATGATGGCAATTGATTGATTACATAAATCTTACTCACGATATATCAGTTAAATGATAAAACTGACAAAGTCGTTATTTGGTACAATATTTAAACACAACACCAGAAGTTATTTTTTATTTTATATACAAGTACAGACACATTTTGTTCCATCAACTTACAACCAAAATTATACTACGCGTTGGTATCAAAACAACAATAATTATCAAATATCATTTTATCACCTACAGCCACAAAGAAATTGGCAAAAACGAACATACGTTCCGTTCAGATAGAGTTGCCTATAATTTACTGCATGACTGAGATTTTTTCGGAACCCGTTTTTTAGCCGAATTCTGGACTTTATTCTTATGGCCATAACAACCACATAGCGACTTCTGATAACATTCTACTCCGTTTACAACAAAAATGAACCAGCCGGTTATCTCGCTGACGATAATACGTTGTTATTTAAGTCACGTGATTGGCAAATAAATCGCATACGAAATATTTCCAGATAAGCAAATTGAATGGAACAAAATCATAATGTCTTCTGTATTAAACAAAATCATTAAAAATGCGAAGCCAAAAAGAAGATAGTATTAACCGTATCTCAACTTCTCGGCTAACGCGAGAAGTTTGGTTTAGTAAACACAAACGCATAATGATGGCACAAAAGCAGTCTTAGAAGACGTAGACAACGAATTATAAGATTGTCACCGTGAGCAAGACGGTATTCTGCAGCTAAAACAATAAATTCATTGTTATTCGTGATATTTGCAGTGTCAGACGTTATTGATAAGTTTGGAAAATGCATTTATGTACATGGTATAATTGAATATGTTTGTTGTAGAAAGTTTATATACCAAATTGATACTCGAGCAATATAAATGCGTTGCAACCTTCCTTTATTCAACACATTAAATTTGTCTTTCGAATATATTTATATTGCATCTTTATTTCAACGGTCAATGGTTCTAACTGACATACGTTTTGCATTGTTTAAACATTTAGCGTCGACATATCAATATATTATATATGTAATATGAAACAGTGTATATGTATAATGTTTCCACTTCGTTTTCTGATATAACGATGATTCAATGGTTTACTAATTGGCAAATGTGAACAATAGATTGTTTGATCACAACACTTATTGCAACACAATGGTTACCTCCAGAGTTATCTGTCGGTTGCAGCGTAGCCTGTTCCGCAAGTGCATACGTTGCTGGCACAAGTGGAGTGGGTGATGCACTTAGTACTCTTTGTTCCACTGCAATCACCGCCGATTCCTACATATAAACCTTATTTACTGTATTGTCGTAGTCAAATTTGCGAATATATATATATTCATTAAAAAGCATTTACTGCGTAAATCATAGATTTCGTTTTTGTACTACAATTACTTACCCACTGAACAGATCTTTGTGGCAGCATTCAGGTCGCAGACCGCAGCCGTTGTCGTTACCGTGTCACAATCAGTGGTAGCAGTGCATGCCGTACCTAGGTCTATAAAAATATATTAAATGAATTTAAATACATTGTGATATAATATACTATTGTATAAAATAAAAATAAAATAAAACAGGATTGTGTGAATTAGTATCCAAACATGTGAATTTGAAGACATTTGCATTAATACTTTAACTAACCAGCTTTGCATTCCGTTCCTTTTTTAGTGTAACCATTGCTGCAAGCGCATGTCTTTGAACCAGCCGAACCAGTACAGTCCGGATGAGGAACATTAACGTTGCAGTCTGCAGCAGAGGTACAGCTGGACCCAATTACTGCAATGAAAACAGTGTACTTCGCTAACTTGCATTTGATTTTATAAAGAGAAATTTATCGTTAAGATGTATTGTTTTAGCAAAAACAACTTCCACTGATTAGTCTAGGAGATTGTAAAGCATAGCGAACTTTAGGTTTACAACAAGTTTATTAAGACTCGAACATAACAATGAAACACATCAGTGTTCTATAAATGCTTATCTCGTACCTTCTACACAGTCCGCTCCCTGTTTAATGTAACCATTGTTACACGTGCATGTCTTTGAACAAGAATAGCCAGTACAGTCTGAATGAGGAACAGTAGAGTTGCAGTCTGCAGCAGCGGTAAAGCTGGACCGAATAACTGTAATGGAAACAGCGTACTTCGCCAACTTTCAGTTGAGTTAACCAAGAGAACTTTATTATTAAGATGTATTGTTTTATAAAAAACTATTTCAACTAGTTAATCTAGAAAATTGTAAAGCATTACGAACGTCAGGTTAACAACAAGTTAATTACGACTGAAACATAACAATGAAACCAATCTGTGTTTTATCAATGCATATCTCATACCTTCAACACAGTCCGTTCCATGTTTAGTGTAACCAATGTTACAGGTGCATGTCTTTGATCCAGCCGAGCCATTGCAGTCCGAATGAGGAACATTTGTGTTGCAGTCTGCAACAGCGGTACAGGTGGAACCAAGCACTGTAACGGAAACACGAACCATTTTGATTTAAGGAAGCATTACAGAGGAAAATATTTTAATCAAGTTGGAATTATACTAGTAATACAAAATCACCTGTAGCACAGAGTTTGTCGGCGGTTTCCTTGTACTTAGCAGAACGCCCACAAACGCTGTTCGGGCAAGCCGCATTGCTGACACACTTGTCTGTTTTTCCAGTACAGTCGCCGGTACTTTCTGCAATGGACAGGTCCAGGAAAATACTGACAAGAACCGTGGAAATTCTACGATTTCTTTAGAAAATATTTCGAATGAAATGCATGAAAGTCAGTACTTTAACAAAAAAGTTCTGGATACAAGGTGAAGGTCACGTAACTATGGCAGGAATACGTGGTCCTAATTATTCACTAAAATACTACTAACACAACTTGAGAAAGCACATTAAGGAACATTCATCAGTGAAACTGATGGATGTTCCTTAATACGCTTTCTCAAGTAATGGACATGCAAAAACAAGTGTAACATCCATACAATAAGCTCATCTCCTGCTGGTACTAAAGGCTTCAAACAAATGTCACAAGTAAATTTTTGCCAACAGTGGTTGATGTGCAATACATGGACAGTATTGGCGCACTAGTCAACTTATGCATTGAAAATCAAAGGCCGATAACTTCAATAAAATCATTGAAGTTGAACATCATCACATTAGGCCTATGCTAATCTGGTCCTGCTATGACTAAAGCGTGTTCATACTGTTGTCATAAACAATCTTTAAATTGCTACCACAAGTTGATGAGAAATATCTCGTATAAGAATTGTTCACTAAATACTTTTTCAGCAATCTTTACAGGCACAAAACTCAAAGAAAAAAGAGAAGCGTAACATATTGAGGTACTATGCATACCTCCACTTAGCAATGAAGCTTCTCATAAAGTTTCATTGAAATCTGGCCTATAGTTGCTGAGAAATAGTCCCATAACTGCAAGAAAAATCATTGAAGCAAAACGTCCTGGTAATATGCACACCTCTTCTTGAAGCTTTCCGTAAAGTTTTATTAAAATAGGACCAGCTGTTCCTAAAAATGTGCACTACATATTAATTTTAAAAAAATTCAAAGTTCCATAATTCCAAGAAAAACATTAAACGGAACTTTCTGGTAATATGCACACCTCCTCGTGAAAATAAAGCTTCCCATAAAGTTTCGCTGAATTCCTGTCGGTACTTGCTAAGAAATAGAAGTTTTGTGCGCTATATACTAATTTCGGAAATCTCACAACTCCGAGAAAAATCATTCAAGCGGGACGTCATGGTAATATTTACACCCTCTTTAGTAATAAAGATTCCCATAAAGTTTCGTTGCATTCCAGCCAGTTGTTGCTAAAAAATAGTCCGGACAAACAAAATGTGACGAAAGGACGGACGGACGAAAAAACAGATGGACAAAAGGACGAATGGATTGGACGGATGGACAAGGCGGACTATTGCTGCCCCGGAATTTTTCAGGGAGAGTAATTAATTACTATTAGGTTATTTATAAGGACACTGACTCTGAACAGAATTAAGATTATATAAGTGAAAAATAGCTCAATATATTATTGTGTTATTGAACTGAAAGCAGTTTAATATTTTAGTAACGCTGACCTTGACCCAGAAGTATTTCTAGGTGAGTTCTCAATATATGGTACAAATTTATAACGTTTCAATACAATAGCTAAAGCCAATGACTTTGATAGCTTTATCTAGTTATTAAGCAGAAACTGTTTGTCGAAATTTAGTATCGATGACCTTTAACTCTACCACATCTACCACTTATGCAATTTTAAGCGATAAGGTATCAGTGTATGATGTTTGTCGTAATAACAATTTCTCAACTCGTTCGCAAGTTATTAAAGTTATTGAGTTGGAAACTGTGTTTTCTATGTGTTGACCTAGATTGAACAACCCCATATGCAACCCTAACATACGATTAAATATACTTTATCGATACAATACTATACGATGCAATTGCATATGCACATGCAATATGCAATTCTGTACTATATTTGAAGAATAGTGTAATAGATCGAAATTAAGTGTAAATTCAGCAAAAACACAAGTCATGGTGTTTAAAAAAGGGGGAAGGTTAAGACGAAAAATGTCATTAATAATAAAACATTAGAGATTGTTGATAAATTAACATACCTAGAAATTGTATTCACTGCTGGTGGATCCTTTTCAACTACTTTTGATACATTATCTGGTCAAGCATTAAAGGCGATGTTTAAACTTAAAAGTTCATTTAAATTTCTATAAGGAATTTGTCTGTGGTAGAAGCCGAGCACAAAATAACTTTGTATATGGAGAACTTGGAAGAACAGCACATTTTTATAAGCATACAGTAAATGTCTGAAAATATCGGCTCAAAATTGTTAAAATGGAAACTGTCAAATATGTCCGAAAAGTTTATGACCAAATGTATATAGATTTAAAAGATAATCCAAATCATAAGTCATGGTTATTCTTAGTTAGACAGTTACTTCAGTCTTTTGGTTTTAATCATGTATGGATACTTAAAGGCGTCGAAAATGTTGACATGTTTATGAGTCTAGCTAAATAATGAGTAAATGATGTTTTATTCAAAAACGGCGGACAAAATTAAATGATTCTACAAGAGCTAGGACATATATACTTTTTGCAGATTTTAAATTTCAATCTTATTTGTCACATGTTAATCTAAGTAAATAAAGAAATGCTTTTTGTCGATTTAGAGTATCTGCACATAGATTAGAAGTCGAAGCAGGCAGGTGGCATAAACCTGTTGTTAAACCACACTGTGAAAAAGTATGTATTCTCTGTAATGTACTTGGAGATGAATATCACTTTGTTTTATAATATCCGTTGTATAAAGATTTGAGATAAAAATCTAAAAGAATTATTCTAGACCAAATGTTCCAAAATGTGTTGAATTATTTAGGTCATATAATGCTGTATATAACAGCAATCCTTCAGTACATGTTTTCAATGCAATGGAAGTAAGAGATGCATTTTATAAGTATTATACATAACTTGATGTCAGAATGTTGTTTGTATTTCTCGCTGAACTAGTCAAACATGTTCCTAATTTCAACCACAAATGTACAATTATCTTTATGTTAATATTATCATGTTTTTATTTGTTTGTTTTTCTCTTTTTGTTTGTATGATAAGCGTGTCAATTTATTTTAACATTGGTTAATATATTCTTCTACACTGTCACGACTATCAATATTGAAATTATTAACTATGCATAATATCATACCTTTGCATGATTATTCTGAGATATGTATTTATGTAACACTGTTGATCGTGTCAATGTATAGTCATGTATTCAGAAGAAACTGTAAATTGTATCTAAGTTTCCTTACAATATCGCAGTTCATATACGAAGTATTTAGTGGAAACCATAAAATTTCATAAGTTACGGCTATCTTGCACTGTGCAAATCCCATATGCAATCAAAAGCTAAATCTCAATATATGATAAGAAACCATGACGTTCCATTTCAAAATATCTATTCGTTCTAGAGTTATTGAGCAGAAAAGGTTTTTCTATATTCAGTTATTCCCATCTTGACTTTCATCTCACCCCATATGCAATTCCAAGCTAGGTCAGAATATAAGGTATCTATGTATGAAGTTTCAATATCGCAATTCGAACACAAGTTATTGAGCGGACACCATGTTGCTTTTTTAGTAAACAACTCATACCAAATATATAATATTTTGCTTTAAAAAGTTAAGAATGCAATGACACCATCTAAATAATTTTCAGAAGTAAACTAATACTGAATGTCTTAAGGAAAGACTATTTCCTAAATTGATTTTATTTCAATAAAATAAATGGGCTTTGTCTACAAACAAGTAGTCTCATAAAGCAATAAAAATATTAAAGCGGTACACTATACCAAAGTATTGAAATAAATAACGAACATAAAATTATTCTGCATAGTGAGAATTTGGATAATACGATAATAATTGTAAATTTCATACATGCTTGACAAATGGAATGTTTGAACTCACGACGTAGGAACAAATAAAAACAAAGACAGTGATCATGTTTATATCAAGCGGACGTCATAATGAAATCAAGAAAAGGACAAAACTAAATTATATCAAGATTGTTTTCAGAAAGCGTAAACCATTTTGCGATTATATATACCTCATTTGTATCTGTATTATATGCCAATATTAATATCTTTATTTCAGAATAATAAACCATTAAAATATTCTTCCACCATTTGACATCGGAAACATCATCAACCACCCGTATATGACCTGAAAGGTATTGTGAGATTATAAATACAAATAGTGTAGTAAAAGCGAAGTTATTTTTTTTTTAATCTAAACAATATAACATCGTCGTACATAACATAAAGACAATTTTATCTTATCATTGTGTATAATGTTGCATGATCACTAATAGTGTCCTGTTCCAGCCTGCACACACTGCCTTGTTAATGTGGTTACGCAAGCTATTATAGGACACTATCTTTAACAAACAGCGCCTTTTTTGCGTTTGGGCTGATCAAGCCAATAGCTAGACAGTGTCGAGTTCTTAGTTCGTGATTGGGAAAGGAGTCCTTTATGGAGTGTAGTTACCTGACTGACAATTCGAAATTTGAATGTGCACCTGCTACATTAAATCGACAGGTATGGACGGCTAGAGTTGCAACTCAGCATATGCTGTAGTCTATTGACTATGCTTATTTGATATTTAAATTGCCATCCAAGTTTTTCAGTAAAATACTATTGTCCATTCATTGCTTACAATACAAAATGTTTAAGTCGGAACATGTTAACTACCACAATAACTATATAAATATGCATTACTATTATTAATGTACTTGCAAATGTTCATATTTCTTATGTTAAATAAATATACATTTATGTATTTTAATTATTCTTCTTATTTAGAAAAAGGCAATATAACCATGATTCAAATGTACATCAAACAAAGAAACATGTTCATGCACCTGTACATTTCTTCACTGAAATAATTTAATGCAATATAGTCTCAGTCTGTGTACAAAATCCAACTAATCAGTACAACATACAAAAAGTCAATAATTTAAAAGCAATGATAATTGTAGAGTTATGTGTGCCTTGAAATGCATTCAAACCCAAAATGCGTTTACATTGGTTCATGTGTATCAGTTTTCTCACTTAAACATATACCCGAAGTAATAATGTAACTTTTTCCCCGCAGAGAAAATCCCTCTAATTGTTTTGACTTCATGGACACAATAATATGCTGTGCTGTTCTTGGGTTGTGTAATACTTGAAAGACGGTGATTCCTGTGTTAGATTAAAGACGTTCGCAACAATTTCCTTCAATTTTTTTCCAACGATAGATTTTCTTAAAACTTGGCACAAACATGCAGTAATGTATCCTAAAACTAAAACAGTCTTAAACAATAGTGGTCACTGGCCTTTTTCCGGAAATATTGATTTTTGAATACGGTACCTGTCGAAGTCTTTTTTCAGTTTGTGTTACTTAGAATGTTGAATAATATAAAGAGTTTATAATCAACCAAAGATGGAGGTTTTAAATGCATCGTTTTTAAATGTTTTGTTTGTTAATAAACCAATACAGTTTAATGATAAAACGCGCTTTATCTACAGTTATCATTCAACAAATGACTTGTAATGGACACTTTACGAGATTAATTATGCATTAAATATGCCTGTGAAAACATCAATAATTTATCAAATATACGAATATCTTTTGTTCCAAACGAGCGATTTTGTTAAAAGATCCCACATACATGCATCATTGTATTCTAAAACTAAAACAATTATAAAAAATAGAGGTCACCGTCCTTGTTCCGGAAATATTGGGTTTTGAATACGGTACCTGTAGAAGCCCCTTTTTCAGTTTGGATTTTTATCAATTTTTAAGCATTTAGAATAGTTTTTTTTCAAACAAGGTTACGGTGCTTTCAACTGATATGTTTATAAATGCTTTGTTTGGCAATATACATGTGTATGTTGATAATAAAAACGCTTTACCTTCATTTACTGCTTAAATAATGAATTTGACTGGACATTTAAGTGTGTCAAATGGGAACTAATAATGCTTTCTGACACTTTATTATTATCAAATGCATATTTTGTTGCAAACGACATAATTTCTTAAAATACATGCATCAATGTATACTTACACCAAAACATTAATACAAAGAATGGCTCACCGAACTTGTTTGGGAAATATTGGATTTCATATAGGGTACCTGTGTAGCCTTTTCCAGTTTCGTTTTAACATACATAAACAACGCATCAATATAATAGAGTAATTAAATTGTATAAATTGATAGTAAATTCTTTTTTTTTGTAAAGCATGCCTACTTTTCCACTTGAAAAATCTTAAAATCTGGTTTGTATATGATTTGTATATTTATACTGGTAGTGATAAAACATAAATAAAACAATTAAACTTGTACAACAGAACTTTTTATTTTAACTATAATTAACAATCAATTTCAAGATCCTTTGAATCATCAGTGTAGTTGGCCGGCAATGCACACAAATGAATGCAATTGTTAACACTACATCTGGAATTTCTCTGCACCTTTCAGGTTATGCAGTGCTAAATAATTTTTAAAACAAAAAGCACTGCACAGCATCTTTAGCATTTAGTACAATGCAAGAGTAGAGAAGATCTAGTAGGAATCAATAACTAACTGAATCAGTAGCCTGAATAGAAATACAACAATCATGAAAAAGTAACTTTTGCCTCAAAACGTAAATTAAAGCAAGTTGTAAACTTCAAGATTATTTGTAAAAATCACACCAATGAATCCTCATACGATGTTTAAATACCTAGGTCTTAACATTGATAGTTCCCTGTCAATTGAATCTTTTGTTAACAATATTGTTTAAAAAGTGAATTATCGTCTTAAATATTTTAAAAGACAAGCCAAATTATATGATGTTTAGACTAGAAAAAAATACCTCTGTTCTGCACTATGCCATATGCAAGTCATTACCAGATTACATTAAGGCCGCACAAAAGGTGAACATGGCCACATTTAGACATTGCAATCAAACGGTTATCTTATTGTCTGTCTCAGCAATTGTTAACGCTAGTATATAACCTACGTCCGAAATATTTGGTTTGCTGGATACTTTTATTGCAAAAATATTGATCATCTGTTTACAAACACTAGCTTTATTTACTGCCGAATTTCGTTGCAATGCGGATTTAATCCGACTATCCATCGTTAACGAGTTGCACGACATTCTACATAAAACACGAGCAACTTCGACTGGTTTCGTAGTGTTAAAAATATAAACACCAAACTGAACTTCAAACTGTTCAAATTCCATTTATTTTATAAACTAGAACTCCGCAAGTCGGATGTGTCGCCTGACGCCGGATAGCTTACGTGAATCCAAATGAAGAACCACTTAAGGTTAATGTTCAATTTTTTTTTAACAGATTTATTGAAATCTTTAAAAGCACCGCACTCTGGCTAATTGCAAAAAAAAACAACTAGTTAAAACCAAAAATGCGACAAAAATACGTATGAAATTTACAATTGGCAATAAATCCGAAAGTATGAGGTGCAGAGTAACGGTTATTGTGCACGGCACTTCTCCTCAATGAGATCTATCTACCTATGAAGTTTCAAGTTGATAGCTTTCATAGTCTTAGAGTCATGCTCCGACAAAAATTAAGTATGAAAATAAACTAAGGGCAATAACTCCAAAAGTATGAGTTGCAGAGTAACGGTTCTTGTGCATTGCAGTTTTCCTCAATGAGATCTATCTACCTATGAAGTTTCAAGTTGATATCTTTTATAGTCTCAGAGTTATATTCCGGAAAAAAATTTAGTATGAAAATAAACAAAGGGTTAATAACTCCGAAAGTATGAGGTTCAGAGTAACGGTTCTTGTGCACTGCACTTTATCTTAATGAGATCTATCTACTTGTAAAGTTTCAGGTTGATAGCTTTCATAGTCTTAGAGTTATGCTCCGGATACAAATTAAGTATGAAAATAAACAAAGGGCAATAACTCCAAAAGTATGAGGTGCGGAGTAACGGTTATTGTGTACTGCACTCTCCCTCATTGAGGTCTATCTACCTATTTAAAGACATTATCGTATGTATATTCTCAGACCATCCAATACGGAAAAGATTGTACGCACGTGCGTACAATTTGGTGAAATATTGAACGGTCACGTTGCACGAATTACGATATCTGATTGTAGGATATAAACAGGTATATAATAATATATATTATAATATGATAATTGTCATGCGACGACCCGACGATACGAGATTTAGGCGATAATTATCGCTGCAAATCGCGACAATGCGAAGATGCGCGATTTCGGCGATTAATGTCGCTGTGTACTATGCAATGTGAGTGCATACAAATGGTTTGTAGTGTTATGACACAATCAAACAAAGCGAATAAACACGTTAAAACATAACAACCTTTTTTATCTGTGTAATATATCAATCTTCCATCTGTGACGGCACGATATGACCATAATGTGTTGAGTTGCCGTCAAACCCAAATAAACAAACAAACAAACTTTCATCTGTGGAATTAAGTGTAATCTTCGTGTGGACAAATAATTTATACGAGTTAGAGCATTTTCCCAATGAAATACACTTTTGCCGCAATGTAATTGCTGTATTTTACTCAAACAATAATGAGAACACCTGTGTAGAAGCAGTCAGTAAACCTGTCAACCAGTAATTCAAACGAAGATATATTGCTTGCAAAGGCAATCGACTTTAGCCAAGAAAACATAACTGTGCATTGATTTGTCTTTTATGTTGACACGTTTTTTTTGGCATGTGTTTGAGATGATGATAAACAGCAAATATTCATTTAACTACCCGTACCGTAAACATGGAACAACGGGCAAAACTGTAAAATTCGATCCCGCTTTCTAAAACGAGAATATTTAATACCTCAACAGATTAACTACCAGCTAATTGTTCAATATCCTAAATAATTATTAGGATCGGCTAAGTCAACCATTTTCTACTCACTAATGCTAAGACAAAATGCGTGTTTTCTTCGGAACACTTGTGATACGTGATGTTATAATAAAGATGTACTTACTTCATGTGTTGATATTTTTTTCAATATCTTTGATTGTTTAAATTTAATGCTATAATCGTACTGTGAAGTAATTTAATTTGACACTGTACATCCTGTTCTTTGGTTTCATTCTAAAGTACATGAATATGACACTTATATTAAATTGTAACTATATGATACTAAATATTTAAACGTTGTTTTAACATAACAACAATGCAAGTAATATTAGGTAATTACACACCAAATATAATAATGTTTCCATCTTGCTTTGTCAAGGAGGTGTTTCATCCAAGTTTACATTTACCATGAAGATAACAACTACATACAACTGTACATATTGGGTACCGTGTATAGTTTACAATTTATATAGGACTAGAATCTTGTCTAACAGTTACTCAAACGGGAGTTTCAATGCGCTGGCGTTTATACCACATGGCACACGGTCACGGATATATGTGCGATTTGCAATGATATACTAAGGATTGAAACTCGTCGTCAAACACCAAGTTTCAGCCGGAGTTTGAAAATAAAATACTTTTTTCTCTTTTTTTTTCATGTACAGATAAGCGACTATTTTCTTGCAAATTTCACACGATTTTGTACAAATATGTACGAAGTAGTTAATATCACTACACCACATTGCACACGATATCCATACAGGAATGACAAATTGTGGCGGCACTTGTAAAAATATCACATAGGTTCCTTTAGCTATATATAGGTTCTGTACGATTTAGGCACGGGAGCGACTGTATACGGACGGAATATGACTGAAGCACGATTTATGCTATTGTACACGGATTCACTAACTTATGTATATACGTAAGTAGTGATGGTTGTTTCTTAAGATCTAGGTCACTCCTTTTTATTAATATAGAATGGCGTCAGCAACCCCGGTCCAGGTAATTCTATTGGCATATATGTAACGTTTTAAAGGGTTGATTTCAGATCTAGGTCATGTGCCTTTCTACAACAAATTGGTCCATTTTCTTAGGTGCATGGACTTTTTGGAATCTATGTATTTAAATACTTTTTATGAACAACACTGGTGTTTAATGAATGTGAAAATCCACACATTCGGTGCAGGTATTTTTGGCAGTTTGTATAAATACTGACGTCGGATGTTAGGTGTTTTTCGACACATCTGTCTTACCCAACGTTTGACCTTCTCGACATCAAGTCATATTTTGAAAATAACCCGCGAGTAGTCCAGAATGAATAATTCCTTACATTGCATCGGCTAAGTTGAAAACAAAAACAACAACACTACAATGGTCCTAAAAAAGTGGGTACAACATCCCCTACATGTATAGAACAGATTTCGTTTGGAGTACTGATGGACAATTCAATTATAGGGTGAAACAGTTCGCAATAAATAAAAGCTTTCATATATAAACAACGCTGTAAAGAGCAATTAAATTGTCATTTTGCATCGATGTGAATGAATACATTTGACTGCTTTCGAGAGTTCCTTTTATATAACACAATTATGCCTTAAATAATGCTCCAACCGCAAAAGCAGCGTATATTGCTAGGGCATATTGACCCGACGCTCGTGATTGAATTTGTCCTAGAAGGTCAGTGTGAAGTCAGTGGAAAAGAAGGAACTTGTCTACCGAAAGAAATGTACTAGTAACTAAAATACCTTGCCGAATATGCATAGATACCCAATGTATTTATTAAGTAATTACAAGAATCATGGTAAGGTATATCACGTGCCTACGTCAGTCATGTGAAGGGCATATATTAAATCTTTAAAATGTATTTTATAAACACTGAAAGTACAAGTACAAAGCATAGTTGAAATTTGAGGGAAATACGAAAAAAATCTATCTCACACAATTTGAATAAATTTAAATTGTATTTTAGTGTTGACCGTTATTTGGATCGATACTAAGACGTTCGATACGATATAAATACAGAGCACTATTTTTATGCTGGTCCATTCTGGCCTTTGCAGTCACTATAGCGTGAGCACAACACAGGACATCATCGTTCTGATTCCGAATAATACATTTTTGTCCAACAACTTGTCTGTGTTAACTAATTTACAGTGCTTTAAGACGCCTCCATTTGACTATGAGTGTCATTTCAAACAATAAGGATTCGTCAGAGAAATAATCCTCGTTGGACTGTAGGACATTAAATGGTCCACGGTTAGTTCTGCAACTCTAATAAATGAAACCACAATAGGGTAGTCCAAGGCATGGCTCTGTACTATTAGGCTTACCAAGTCATCAGAATTTGAGTATTTCTTTAAATCCAATAGTATTGCTGTAAACAGCCTTTACAGAGTAGACAATACATTTTCAGTAACGACCATGTCGTTTAATGTAATCCTTATGCAGGTCCTGTGGTTCGAAATTTATTAATGCTGTGTTTTCTGATCTTGTTAGTAGTGTAAAACGGTCTTGGATCATCGTCTCGTCGAAGTATTTTCACGTTGGAACCAACACCATGTTGAGCGGGCCTTTTTTGTGTGCCACCTGTTTGATGGGCTCGTTCTCTGTGTCTGTTAAGCGTAAACTAACTTTATTTTTCCGAATATAACTGTTTATTTCACCCGCATTGATCAGCCAGTAGCACATTCATGTTATACATACATATACATATCAAGCAAAGAGTATATGCATAGAACAACGGATCACGACATCAACAAGAGATTAATGAATACAAGTAATCAAAACAGCAAAACAAAAGAAAGAAACATCGTAATATTTAATATACAAGCACAAGTCATTTGTTATTACAATCTACATAGGGTATTCACAAGTTCCGACACACATTTATGCTCTTTGTTTATATATATATATATATATATATATATATATATATATATATATATATATATATATATATATATATATATATATATATATATATATATATATATATATATATATATATATATATATATGATACTTTTTTAAAGTTTAACTTGCAGGTCCGTCTAAGACTATGGATGCGTGGAAAAGGAGATTTCTCTACAGACGTAAATATATCTTTAAATTTCCAGGCATAGAATGTTATACTTAGTTGAATATTTTCAAGTTGAACAATATATGAAATACTGGGAATCAAATTCAATATTATTATCTGTGACTTGTATTATGGTTACCTCCTTTAAACACAACTGTACTATATTGCTGCTCCAAAATAGATGGAAAAGTGTTTCTGGCTCTTTTTTACAAAAAAAACATTTATCAGAATCTCAAATTTTTATTTTATTGAGCACAATATGTGTGCACAGAATATTAATAATGTTTGGAACCATAGATATCAATAACGTGTTGAGACTGTTATTTCTGCGACAACGATTGAAGGGAAAAGATGAACAATATTACTTGTTAAGACTGTGAGCAAACATTTAGTAGCAGTTGCAAAATTTAGGACACAAACGAAACAGACATCCGGAAACTCAAATTATCGCCCATTTCGGAGCACCCGGATGTCATTTCGGAGCGCCGGGAGCTCATTTAGGAGCCCTAGAGGGAGCTATTTTTACAGAGCCGCTGGAATCCCCGCTGGGAGCCCTGTTTAGGCCTCAAGAAACAGTTATAAACAAACCGATGGTCCTACAAAAAAATTTCACCATGATAATTTCAGGGCTGACAGGTAGTTACCATTGATATACCCTAAAACACTGTACATTATTGTACACAACAGAACACAACATGAGAATTCAACTAAACGTGCCGAGAAAAGTGTGGCTTTACAGGCTATGTCAACTACTACATGTATTGGTTCAAAAGACAGTGGTACCAAAAGTAGAATGTATTCAAGGCATCCCTGTGGATTTAGAAGATGACTGAGTTATTTACTGAGGAATCGCATCATAGCTCATTATAAGTGATTTCTATCAATCAAAATTTGTTTTGAAACAAAGACCCGACAGAGAGAAGAAATTGTCATTATATATACTACTGTTTAAAAATCCTGTAGATCGAGAATCCGTAATGACACTTGCTAGACAAATGTACCCGGGCCATACTTACCGATTCATGATAACGTTTGAAAAAGCTACTAAGTATCCGTATGGTTATATGTTAGTCGACTTAAAGCCGTTCACGTCAGATTCGAATAGGCTCAAACACGACGTCACTTGGGCAAATGAAATTGGTGTTCCCATGACTGCAGCCATAAAAAAGGGGCTATTGAACCCACATTCGTCACCCGTAACACAAACAGTGCACATCATGGAAGAAATTAATCCAGCAGAAGAAAATATTCAAACTGAAGGATCGTTACCTGAATATATGGGTGATAAAGGACATGCTGGCGTCGATTGTGAACTACTGTTTGACAGTCCGCATGATGTGCAGATGCAGGTTAAAAGAGGATGGTGTTCCGAAAACTACAGGTTCTATCAGAAATGAGAAAAATAGCCTAGGAATATACTAGTTTCGATGAAAAGACAATAAGGGCTACGTTTCGCTGTGGAAAATATCCGTAGAAGTTACTAAGGAAAGATACGAGAAAATTTAAAACAAATTCATCGATGATGATGAAGAGAGCGATTATCCCAAGAAGATGGCAGTTGACCGTATTTAGCCATATATACGAATGTCCGTTGGAATCCTATATTTTTTCGTTGCACAAAAGCAACTTACACAATACAATATTGCGAGAGGTAAAAACGCTGGGACAAATAGGTATCCATGTTAGTTCAGCCATAAAGCGCAAATCAAAAACTTATTTGAATAGGAATTATCGATCGGATGAATAAGAAGAGCAGATCATTGTAGAGGAAGTAAATGAAAGTGAATCAATATTCCTACAAAACAGATATTCAGTTGCGCTGTTGATTTTGAAGTGTACGGTCATGGATCCATGGGAGGACTATCCAAATAAATATATAATGACCCTGCACATCCAGCCAGTCATTCTGGGTCGCAAAGAAACTATATGAGTTTGCGCAGAATGGAGGAAACTACAACATCAGCATGAATAATGTCAGGAAATTCCTTCACAACCCAGTAAGACACAGATTCCAAAGAAATCATTATATCTCCTCGGAAACAGGCGATTTATGGATATGCGATTTAACCCACATGGTGACATTTGCCGAATGGAACCAGAGCAACACATACATCTTGTTAGTCATAGACAAATTATCAAAGTACTTTGGATGAAACCATTACAAGACAAAACTGGATATAGCAAAGGCTTTCCGTGACATTGTCGCGATTTATTAGCACGTAGCCCAGACTTATATCGGATATAGAACAGACATTTAATGCACACGTGGTTCAACAAGTGATGAAAAAAACGGGGAAATCTATTTTCTCCCACGCAGAATGAAACAGAAGAGTCTCCCAGACTCCGTTCTGGTTCTGAAGTACGTCGAGCAGGATGCCATTGTCCGCGGTATCGAAGGAAGCGCTGAGGTCAATAGCGATCAAGGCCGTGACACACTTACATGTCTGTAGTTATCAAGGTCAAGGTCTAAACCCAATTTCTTCAAAAGTGGTTTCACTATCGCCTGTTTGTAGTTTGCAAATCACGACCTGTTGCCACATTGTACTTAGAGGTATGTATTGTTAAGGTAAAGATTTGTTACCCGTTATCACAGTTACATTCGATATCTTTATCCATTTATAAAAACACGTTTACATGGGCTTTTCTCAATTTAAACGGTTTACCTTTTGTACAAACGTTCGCAAGTAAAACTTAAAATAAAATGTAATAAAATATGCATAAGTGTTAAGTTGAATTATTGTCTTTTTGTAAATATTTTATTTGAGCTTTGGCCCCACTACATTTATAAAGTTATAAGTACTATTAATCGCAAGGGAGATTAATTCACAAATGTGTTACAAAATGTTCCATTGTAACGTCATTTTTCTCCGTAGTTTGACAGTGTATATTGCAAATAAGCAGTTAAGTAGCACATAATTACAATTGTCCACAAACTATATGTACAGCATTCGTATAATGTACAGAGTTAATCTTCCGCTTCTAATTATAATTATGAGACCCTAGACCTGTACACAGATGAAGAAGGATTTCAAAATCATTTTATGTACATTGCGGTTTTACAAGGCTGTAAATCTTTTCGAGACATTATGAGAAGATAACAAAACGGAAGAGTAATGGATTGGGGAATTGCATAGAACGGTAATGAAAACTGACTAAACACGAGTACACACGATATGTTAAATACAAAGTATTTTATCATGCATTGTTAAATTTAAAAAGACATGACTATGTATACTGCACATGCATGTACTCTTCGTCACTTTGTTTTGTTCCAGTAGCTTAATGCAATCCGTTTTCAGCCTAAATCTTCGTAAAACCTTGGTGCTGTTTTTAATTAACATATACAGCTCCTTATTTAATTTATCTTTCATATAAGATTAATTGGTTGGATATTGAAATTTTAACAAAAGCATGTCCTGACTGACTGTTTAACATGGGATTATAATAATATGACCAAACAACGGGTAATATTCTCAAACATTGAGATTACAGAACGGTCTACGTCAATTCTGTTAATGTCGTAAGCGTTTACATCTCGTACAATTGGCCAACGATTTTAGTTGTTGGAGCAGCTTCTTTAATAGAGAACGTAGGGTTATGTATATTGAATTGTATTTACGCAATGGATAACCACCGCCCGAGCAATTAGAACATGTAATGAATAAACTCCATTTTTTATTATGTTCGTAGGTTACGAAGTGTGCTGCTTGTGTGTTCTTAAGATTCTGCTATTTTATTATGAGTGAATTATTGCATCACACTGGAAAAGAAAAGTAAACACTAAACACTTCAGTATTCGCATTTAACATCAGAATAAATATAGTAGATGTCCGACTTGCTGCTAATTGTTTAATTAGCAATAGTAAATGTGGGTGCATAAACATAGTTTGAAGTGTTATTGCCACAATCAATCAAAATGAACAAACACGTAAAAACATAACAGCTTTTAATCTGTGTAATATATTAATCATTCTTCCATGTAATACGGTATGTCAATATTTGTGATTCCCCCAACGTGGAATTAAGTTTAATCTTCGTGATTATGTCTGATGTTTCTCAAGCATTAATGAGCAGACATGTATTGAAACAGTAAGCTAGCCTGTCAGCAAGAAATTGCAGCGAAGACGTATTGCTTACATAAGCAATCGACTATAGCCAAGGGAACATACACAAATGTATATAAAATATTTACACGAAGACACTAACAATTTGAAATACTTTTTCTGTAATAATTAATCTCATTTTTAACAACTTTGAGCTCAAACCCATGCTTGAAGAAAACACCATCGCTCTGCCAGACGCCGACAAACTGGCGATTGATGACCAGAATATCTCTATTGGAGACGATGCGTTTCCACTACAAACCTTAATGTTCAAGCCGTATTCAAGGCGAAATCTGACAATTGAACAGCGTATATTCAATCATCACATTGAGGATGTAAATAATTTCTAAATAAATAACGTGTGAATGTACGATCTTTAAAAACATTTAATTTAATTTCCAAATAAGCAAAAGAAAGTGGCAATATAACTTGAAAGCAGACATATAAACATAAAACTTTCCAGGGAAACACTAACATATCGACTAAATCCACTAAATCAATACATACACATGTTGACTTGGGCATCGTTTATTAGTGATGTGTAACTTTAAACAACTGTCGAGTCAATGAATATACATGTATTGAAGTTTCCGTCTGTACAGCCGAAAACTAGTTTGTGATTAAAAAAAGCCAAGTGTGCCTTTGACAACCATGGTTCTAATTAACTTTTCATCCACTTTAACTCGAAGTATATTGTAATTATAACTCTATCGTTTTTATGTATGTCTGTTGTAAGATCGTACATACACTCTTTAAACTAAGGCAATTTTCTAACCTTCATTAACAAAAGTAAAATTCATGTTGACTGTCAATAATCAACATTAACATGTGTAGAAATATGAAGAGATAGGAATAATGAAACTCCAGAGACATCATCAGAAGAGAAGCCCTTATGACCATCCGCTGGTCCTTTATTTGAGACAAGTGACCAATTGCCTGTACAATACAGGACAATACATACAACACAACACAAAACATAAAAATGATTACAACTTGGGGGACCGCCTTGAAACGGTCAATGCACAGAATTGGGCGTTTAAACTGGTTTAAAGGCATGCCGAACCTCAGGAATTAATTACAAAACACGTACTTCTAAATAAATGTTAACATCATAGCATTGTAATTCTACTTAAATAGTAATAAAAGAGAATATTAATTCAATTGAATTACAATTTAATTACTCAATGATGCTTTACTTAATTCATGTGCGTTAAACCTAATTGTAAGTGTAAGTTGTTTATCATGGGATTGGTGGAAAACGCCTTTGAAAATCTTGCACTGCGTACCCATGCTTGCTTGGCTGCTTGATCCAAACTCCAGACTGTAGACTGAATCATTATGGCATGTGTTACCCTGCACAATCATCATAGGATCTGATATCCTGCTATTGCACGCCAGACTGTCGACCATGCGGATGAGGACAACCAGCTTCAACTTGGTGAATGGCGTCAGCGTAGCCAGCTTTCGAGAGTTGATGACTAACGCTGGGGTTCGTCAGATGAACAAACCCAAGCACTATCTAAACCATAAACCAGTTGAGTGGTAAGCGAATACGATTTACCATACACGCGACTTAATAACAATGAACGCGGAAAGCGCTTTTTGTGACATAAATACTGCATCAAGGAGTTCTTGCTGATGCCGCAAAAATTGTGTAAAAAGTGGTTGCAGTAGTAATTACTGTTTTCAATATTGCACTAAGTCTATTGGTGAATGTTTGAAATATAGATTTTAATTTCTTTTTTCTTTTAATCTTTGTGAAAATGTTTGTGAGTAAACTAGATCAGTATTATGCAAATACATAATTTTGTAGTTCTCAATGCGTTGTTATAAATTAACTCATTCGTCTCCCCAACATAATTATCTGGGATGCCATTATTTGTACAACTTATCATTTAATAATAATTTTGATCACGAACATTTTGTATCTACATAAATGGGCACTTATAAAGCTGATCTAAATTAAATTGTAATCAAATAAAACAAACACAAAACAATTTTAAAAAACAACGACATTTCAGAAACAAAACCGAGTCCGATGTACCACGAGAGGCAGTTGGATCAAACAAATCAACGTGAATCGACCGTGAGCACTACCGATGCTACATATTGTTGCGGAACAGCTGTTGTTAGTTAGATCAACTTTACATTTTAACACAAAACCAGTTACTTTATAAATAATGTAACCATTCCAAAATGTACATTTTACTGATTAATATTTTGCACTAAGATTTAATAAGGACATAACATGAAAATTTCTTTCTTTTGAAAAAGTTCACACACATACAAAAACCACTCGAAAATAAAACAAAAATTTATATGTTTCACTTAAAACTTTACTTATCTCGTTTTTGCTTTTTCAGGCGTTGCATTTTTGCAACTAGGATGTTTATCATGTAAGTGATAAATAGCATGAAAGAACAGCGCACGCTTTTTTATGGCGTCGAAATTATGAAATCGTGTAAGGTCGCTTAAAAGGTCGAAAACGATCGCGAGAGTATCAGGTGTCGTCGGATATCGGTCGAGTAGATCGGAACAGCAGATGGAATATCGATCGGATCGATCGGGACACGGTCGAATGTTAATCGAGAATAAGTCGAGATGATCGGTATAACTTGTGATTCCCGACCAAGCTAGATTTCTACACGATGTTTACTCGACCGACACCCGATCGATTCCCGATCGTGTCTCGAGCGTCCAGATTCACGATCTCCGCTCGAGTATTATAAACGGTTTAAAACACCGACAAATAACGATCTAATTTGATCTAGGTAGAGCTCCAGTGTCGACCAATTAAGATCAGAACCCGATGCCGTGATCGGGGTACATCGGCAGTGAAAACCCTGCGTAATGACCAGTTTTGGACAGGATATGAAATTAAAGTAGTAATAGTAGTAGTAGTAGTAGTAGTAGTAGTAGTAGTAATAGTAGTAGTAGTAGTAGTAGTAGTAGCAGCAGTAGTAGTAGTAGTAGTAGTAGTAGTAGTAGTAGTAGTAGTAGTAGCAGTAGTAATAGTAGTAGTAGTAATAGTAGTAGTAGTAGTAATAGTAGTAGTAATAGTAGTAGTAGTAGTAGTAGCAGTAGTAGTAGTAGCAGTAGTAGTAGTAGTAGTAGTAGTAGTAGTAGTAGTAATAGTAGTAGTAGTAATAGTAGTAGTAGTAGTAATAGTAGTAGTAGTAGTAGTAGTAGTAGTAGTAGTAGTAGCAGTAGTAGTAGTAGTAGTAGTAGTAGTAGTAGTAGTAGTAGTAGTAGTAGTAGTAGTAGTAGTAGTAGTAGCAGTAGTAGTAGTAGTAGTAATAGTAGTAGTAATAGTAGTTGTAGTAGTAGTTGTTGTAGTAATAGTAGTAGTAGTAGAAGAACTAATAGTAGTAGCAGAAGAAGTACTTATAGTAGCAGTAGTAGTAGTAGTTGTCGTTGTAGTAGTTGCAGTATTAGTAGTAGCATAAGTATTAGTAGTAGTAGTAGTAGTAGTAGTAGTCGTAGTAGTAGTAGTAGTAGTAGTAGTAGTAGTAGTAGTAGTAGTACTAGTAGTAGTAGTAGTAGTAGTAGTAGTAGTAGTAGTAGTAGTAGTAGTAACAGCAGTAGTAGAAGTAGTAGTAGTAGTAGTAGTTGTTGTTGTTGTTGTTGTTGTTGTTGTAGTAGTGCTCGTAGTTTAAGTAGAAGCAGTTATACCCCTGACAAAAAATTTGAAACTACATACGGACGGACATAGTGGTGTTCAGACGCACTGACAAAACACATTTGAATAATATGTTGTGCGCACTGCAAGGGTTTGACATACATTATTATTTCAAGCCTTCAAATAAAGATTTAGCTTTATATAAATACGGGGTATATATCAATGAAACACCAAGCGCACGAAGAAGCCTCTCTAAATTCATCGTGCGATTTCTGGTGCCATTATTTCTAATACAATCAAATGTTTTTATATTATCCGTTGCATTCTTTGCTAGTAAAAAACACCAAAACACACATTTAGGGCAATTAACATGATTTCATGTGATGCCAATACATTATTGCAGTCTTAGAACGATTATATCACAAAACAATGCAAGGAAAGCTTAAACACAATACAATTTTTGCATACTTTTACCAAGTGTAAGTTCTACAACTGCTACTGGGCTATTTGTTTCACTTAGTTTGTGCTACATGAAGCTTTTTGGGCAATGAAGATCGCATATACTAAATCATTATATATCACAGTGTTCCGTGAAAAGCTTCATAATGCGAACTTACATATGTTTGTTGTTTTCTGTGCTTCTTTGTAGTTCGTAGCCATGTCGATTTATTTGTTTTCACCATGCAAAATCCGGGGCCTGTTTGCATAGAAGCCAGGGAACGCATATTTGTTTTACAGAACAAAAGTACATGTAGTATTATTTCATTACTGGGTTTGATATGTTACACAGTTCTAGTCTGTGGTCACCAAGGTCACTTGCATCAAACAAAGAACACACTTAATATAATATTGGTTCTATGTTGCGTTGTCAGCGTGGAGTTTCATCCAACTTTATATTTACTCAGAATACAACTAATACATAGAAAATGTACATATAGGTTATACGGTTTAACGTTCTATTAAAGTAGTACTTAATACAATCGAACTGAAGTAAGAGTCTTGTCAAACATTTAGTCAAACGAGTGTTTAAATAGAATAAACTTTATTTTGAACAATAAGTATACACTCATAAGTTCAACAGTGTTAGTTACATAAACATACATACATTTTCAAGTTCCGGTTAGGACGTCTTTACATGAACAATATTATAATATGAGTGTTAAAAACGTGAGTTTTTATCTGAGTGTTAGAAATATAGCAACATATTGATAACAACATAATCTTGGTCTTATAGTCATGCACGTATTTTTTTCACTTTAAATTATATAGTGTTAGAGATTATTGATAATTATACAGTAATTTTGCATTAGTTGCAAAAATAGTTTTGTATACGTTACTTACGTATAAAAATACATACAGCAACATATTAACACCGTGGTAACTTACATATAAATATACATACAGCAAAATAATGAGGAGAAAAATGAGTTGCAAATGGAAGGAAGACAGACAATTTGGAATATTTGTTAGGTGAGTAGCCATAAAATATGTTTTATAGATTACAGAAATATGCTGGCGTTTATACCCCTGGCACACTGTCACGGATATATCTGCACTTTGCGCAATAGGCTACAATCAATAAACATCGACAAGATACGGGATACGGCGATGAGTGGCGATACACGCGATACCTGCTTGAAATATAATTTTCCTAGTTTGAGCGTAGCGAATTAGAGGAAAATTAATTTCCATTGCATATGATAGTCTCCGGTAGGGGGCGCTCAGTGTATTGTGTTGGCGGCAATTATGCTCGTGGAATAGCCATTCGGCTTTGCGTAACTGACCAGCGAACACGTTAATTTTCGTTGTCAACGCTCACATGTGTATTTGAAAAACATGGCTGAGGAAAATTCAAATGGCGATATACACGCCAAATTAAATTTACTTTTTAGTGAATTGCAAAACATGAAAGAAGAGTTTAGGGGGTCGGCTTTAAGTGCACAAGAGGAGGTGAAACGGTACAAGAAAGAAAAGGACGTTACGTGGCGTTTTAAAGGTAACAGAGTGCAGTTCGATTTCAATGAAGACATTGCAGACAGTCTCAAACAAATAGACTGGAGCATTGAGCATGGCAAAAAGGACTATTGCCGTGAGTTGGTAGCGGAGGCGTTAACCAAGATAAAGAAACGCAACAAACTGATACGCATAGCAGACTCGTCCGAGGGCGGCTGGGACACAGTGAAGCTGTACGAGTCCAACCCTGTGGCCAGCGATAGCGAGGACGAGGCAAAGATCACCCGGGCTGAGAATAAAGCAGTAAAGAAGAAGAAAAACGCACTGAAAGGCAAGTCGTCTCTGATGACGTCATCAGAGAAGCGTTTCCATCCGTATACTGCTGCTCCCGTGCGGGGGCTCTATGGTGGTGGCCGCGGTGGTCTTTTTCGAGGCAGCAGACCATTCAACAGCGGCGGACCCAGCAATGCGAGGGCGACCGGTACCGGAAGTTGTTTTGCCTGCGGAGAATTCTCGCACTTCCGGCGAGACTGCCCATACTTCCCGAGAGGTCAAAACACCCAGACATCCACTTCCGGTTCCGGACCCAAGTAGCAGTTCCAAGCGCGAGCAGTCAGAGACATTGAAAGATGAGTATATTTATGATTATACTAAATTTACCAAAGACTATTTCGAATATGAGCAAGGCGACAAAGACATTCTTGTGCGGGGACGTCTACGCGAAAATATCATTTTTTGGGAAAGTATCGGAGCAAATGTTTATGTTCTTGATGTTATTAAATCCGGTTATAAAATCCCATTTTATACAAAGCCACCAAGGCAGTTTTTGAACAATAATAGATCTGCCCTCAGTAATACTGAGTTTGTGTCTGAGGCAATTCAAAATTTGTTAGACCGCAATTTAATCGAAACCTGCGTTGAACCGCCACACGTTGTTAATCCGTTGACTGTTTCAGAAAAAAGTAACGGAAAAAAGAGACTTATTTTAGATTTAAGAGCCGTAAACAAACATTTATACAAACAAAGCGTCAAATTTGATGATCTTAAAGTTGCTTTGTCATTTTTGAAACAAGGATTCTTCATTGTGAAATTTGACATTGCAAGCGCTTATCACTTTATTGAAATTTTCAACCCACATTGCGATTTTCTAGGATTTTCTTGGAAGGGGACGGACAGTCAGGTCCGCTACTTCCGGTTTCTAGTACTTCCGTTTGGAATAAGTAGTGCTTGTTGGATTTTTACCAAGATTTGTCGCCCTTTGATCAAGAAATGGCGTAGCGAGGGTAAAGCTGTACTTATGTTTCTTGACGACGGATTCGGTTGTTCAGATTCATACCAAAACACCTTGCTTTTAGGCACTCAAGTGAAACAAGATTTACTCAATTCAGGTTTTATTCCAAAAGCAGACAAATGCATTTGGATTCCAGTCCAAGTCATGCAGTTTTTGGGAGCTGGGCTCGATTCCTTTAAGGGTGAGATTCAGATTGCCGAGCATAGGACAGGTAAGGCTTTATGTACATGCTCTTCATTGATTGAAGAATCTACATTACTTAGAGCTATTCCCGTGAGAAAAATAGCCTGTTTTGTGGGTCAAATCATATCAATGTCAATTGTTATTGGAAATATCGCTCAAATCAAGACCAGGTATTTGAGTTTTGATACCAATTTAGCCAGTTCCTGGAATTCTAGGATAAGAATAACAGAACAAAGTGTTAATGAACTTCAGTTTTGGCCGGCAAATCTTTCCCAATTGAATAAGAGGGACATCTTTGATTCACATAAATGTTCCAAGGTTGTGTACTCTGACGCTAGTCACGCAGGTTACGGTGGTTTTGTAGTGGACGCGATCAACGGCGTATCGCATGGAATGTGGTCGCCTGAAGAAGCACAAATGTCTTCCACATGGAGGGAATTAACAGCTGTGTTCAGAATACTGTGTTCCCTCAAACACTTACTTGTTCATCAGAGCATTAAATGGTTCTCTGATAATCAGTCTGTTGTGACCATTGTTAAAAAAGGTTCCAGAAAAAGATATCTGCAAGATTTGGCAATTGATATTTTTAATTTATGTTTAGCCAGTAACATTGTTTTAGAGGTTGAGTGGGTCCCTCGAACCGACAACGAACGGGCAGATTATCTGTCAAAGATAGAGGACAGTGATGATTGGGGGACATCAAACGAGCTATTGGCATTGATAGTCGAAAGGTTTGGCCTGCCAACGATGGATTGGTTTGCATCGCATTACAACAGAAAGTTAGGGCGATTTTATTCAAGATTTTGGAACCCTGGTTCGGAAGGTATAGATGCGTTTACTGCTAGATGGTCATTTGAGTTAGGATTATTTGTGCCTCCAATTTCTGTCATATCAAGAGTTGTGAACAAAATGATGGTTGATAGAGCACGCGGTGTATTAGTTGTACCGCAAATGGACCTCGGCGTTCTTTTGGCCATTGTTATGTCCGAATGGACATTTTATTCCTGAAGTATTGGATGTTATTCATCTGCCTTCCGAGAGGCGATTTTATGTACCATGTAAAAGTGGAAAGGGTATGTTTGGCAACGTAAATTTGAAATTCGACATGCTTGCTTGTTACATGGATTTCAGGAAGTGAATAGGTTGTGACATAATCATACTGCAGTGTAGGGACGCATGTTTTTTCTACTTCATCTAGCCGAGAGGCTATCAAGACGCTTGTCAGACAATGACGCTTGTCATTTATTAATCTCATTAAGATGCTTGTCATTGATTAAACCTCATCAAGACGCTTGTCTGTGATCAAATATCATTAAGACGCTTGTCTTTGATTAAACATCATTAAGATGCTTGTTTGTGATTAAATATCATTAAGACGCTTGTCTCTCATTAAATGTCATCAAGACGCCTGTCGTTGATTAATGACCATCAAGACGCTTGTCTGTAGTTAAAGATCATTAGGACGCTTGTCTGAGAATGATCTGTATTTGATGATGTATTTCGGTATATAGCCATTTTAGAGTTGTCCGCTTGAGAGTGAAATTGATATGTTATATTTATTATGTATTTATCATTGATGATAGATCATTAAGCCGCCTGACTTCTGAGAATGACCAGTATTTGATAATGTTCTTTTTTGGTATATACTGAAAAAGAGTTTTTCTAATAGTAATAGTAAAAGAGAATGTGTATTATTTTTATTTTAATTCTGTTTTGCCTTTTTACATATGTTTTTTCAGATCCATGCGGATGAAATTGAGGCTTTACCGGAGGTCTTGGCGGACAGGGTGGAGCTGCTCCCGAGCATCTTGCGCAAATCCAGAGCAGACAGTACCTGTTCCAAATATGAAAGTGCATTTATTCGATAGAGAAATTGGGCTTTGTGCAATCAGTTGGGGAGTAGTGATATTTTGCCCGCTAAGGCTTTTCCGGTGGCGTTATATTTAGTGTCTCTTTTTCAAAGTGCTAAAACCCCGGCACCAGTTAGATCTGCATTTTATGGGATTAAATGGATGCATGAGTTATATGGTTTAGTTTCTCCCACTGATTCTAAAATAGTAGCTAATGTTTTAGAGGCAGCAAAAAGAACTTTGTCAACCCAAACTAATAAAAAGGAACCCATAACGGTGGAAATTTTATTAGCTATGTACAAACGTATATACAACGATAAAGATGTCATGTCTCAAAGAATTATTGCCGCCAGTTTACTAGGTTATGCGGGGTTTATGCGCAGTGCAGAATTATTACAAATAAAAGTATCCGACATTGTGTTCGAGGATACATATATTTTAGTTTTTGTTCAGTCGAGTAAAACTGACAAGTATAGAGATGGATCATGGATACCAATCGCAAAATCAGGAACTGTTTTGTGCCCTTACGTAAATTTACAGAAGTACATTGAATGGGCAAATTTGAATGGAGACGATTACCTTTTTTTGCAATTTGTCTAAGACTAAATCTGGTTTTAAACCAAGAAACCTGAAGAAACCTACGTCTTATACAAGCTTACGCGAGCAGTTTATTAAGGCTTTTCAACCGCATGTACCAGATATTTCTAGCTTTGGTTTGCACTCCTTAAGATCAGGAGGAGCTACATCTGCTGCAAACAGTGGTGTAAGAGACAGACTGTTTAAAAGACATGGTCGGTGGATTAGCGAAAGTGCAAAAGACGGCTATGTGAAAGATGATATTAATTCTAGACTGATTGTCCCTAAATCACTTGGTTTATAAATGTGCGTTTGTTTTGTTATTAGAAAACTTGTCAATCATTTTTTTTTTTTTTCTAGATTTGCCCGAACTTTTCGTCCATCTGGTCATACGCATAGGTACCAAAATACAAGCTGTATTTTCAATTTATTTCGTTGTTGAGTTGTTTATTTAGGAGACGTAAAGGGTCTATGGAAATATAATTTTCCTAGTTTGAGCGTAGCGAATTAGAGGAAAATTAATTTCCATTGCATATGAAAGTCTCCGGTAGGGGGCGCTCAGTGTATTGTGTTGGCGGCAATTATGCTCGTGGAATAGCCATTCGGCTTTGCGTAACTGACCAGCGAACACGTTAATTTTCGTTATATTTTATTTAAGACATAAAATATTGACAAGTTTTCTCTTGAAAATGACTATCTGCAGGAATATATGCTGTTGCTGTGTAATCTATATGAGCGTTAGTTCATATTATGTTTTATAAAATCTGCATCAAAATGTGAATTGTTCATGCTTGTATTCGTCATACGTTATAACTGTGTCATCTGGACATACGCATAGGTACCAAAATACAAGCTGTATTTTCAATTTATTTCGTTGTTGAGTTGTTTATTTAGGAGACGTAAAGGGTCTATGGAAATAGCGGTTTAGTAAACCGCAGCCATCTGTCGTTAAAATTCGGGACAGTGTGACAGGGGTAAAAGCTGTCCTTTTGAAGGACTGTGTGCCTGCTACTTCGTATACTGTCGGATAGTTGTCGGGAAATCTCGTGCATAAGTCCAGATCAAGCAGCCGGTTCGGATTGGTCGGGGTATTTGGATAATTCAGTTGCTCTAATCGGCTATGGGAACGGAGCTTAAATCATTCATGCCATCGGAATTTAATTGGTTTCTCGCTCGTACTGCAGTACGTTATATTTAGGTCACCTATGATTCTCTTTAATTTTTAGATATACTTTCGATACATATTAGTTGACTTGAACATTTTAAATGCAATTATGTCACATGTCAACGAGGCGCAACCTATATTTGACCGCTATATGTATACGTTATCCCGAAATTGTGTAATACTAGAGTAAAATAAGCATCAAATTTTAAGAAAATCTGCTATAGTGGTAGAAATTGCCGTGGTGTTCACACTATTAGTTTTTCGGAAAACTTAATGGGACATATTGACATCGGGGTCTGATCTGGTTCGGTCGACATTGGAGCTCTACCTAGATCAAAGTAGATCGTTATTGGTTGGTATTCCTGCCCGATAATTTTAAATCGTTCAAAATATTCGAGGGGAGATCGAGAATATTGACGCTCCAGAAATGATCGATAATTGACCAGGTGTCGGTCGAGTAAACACGAGTCATAAAAAACGTGCGCTTTCCTTTCAGTATATTTAGCCCTTACTTGATGATCATCGCAAAAAATGAGCGCGTGAAAAAGCAAAACGAGTTAAGTAAAGTTTTGAGTGAAACATGTCAATTTGTGCTTTATTTTCGAGTGTTTTGTTTGTGTGAACTTTTTCAAAAGAAATAAATTTTCATGTTATATCCTTATTAAATCTTACTGCAAAATATTAATCTGAAAAATGAACATTTTGAAATGGTTGTATTGATGTATTAAGTAACTGGTTTTGTATTATAATTTAAAGTTTATCTGACTCACAGCAAATGTTCCGCAACGATATGTAGCATCGGTAGTGCTCACGGTCGATTCACGTTGATTTGTTTGATCCAACTGCCTTTCGTGATACATCGGACTCGTTGTTTTTTAATTGTTTTGTGTTTGTTTTATTTGATTACAATTTAATTTAGATCAGCTTTATAAATGCCCATTTATGTAGATACAAAATGTTTGGAATCAAAATTATTATTAAATGATAAGTTGTACAAATAATGGCATCCCAGATAATTATGTTGCGGAGACGAATGAGTTAATTTATAACAACGCATTGAGAACTACAAAATTATGTATTTGTATAATACTGATATAATTTACTAAGAAACATTTTCACAACTAATAAAAGAAAAAAGAAATTAAAATCTATATTTCAAACATTCACAAATTGATTGAGTGCAATATTGAAAACAGTAATTACTACTGCAACCACTTTTTACACAATTTTTGCGGCATCAGCAAGAACTCCTTGATGCAGTATTTACGTCACAAACGGTGCTTTCCGCGTTCATTGTTATTAAGTCGCCTGTATGTTCAATCGTATTCGCTTACAACTCAACTGGTTCATGGTTTAGATAGTGCTTGGGTTTATTCATCCGACGAACCCCAGCGTTAATCATCAACTCTCGAAAGCTGGCTACGCTGACGCCATTCACCTGGTTGTCCTCATTATCATGGTCGACAGTCTGGCGTGCAATAGCAGGATATCAGATCCTATGAAGATTGTGCAGGGTAACACATACCATAATGATTCAGTCTACAGTCTGGAGTTTGGATCAAGCAACCAAGCAGGCATGGGGTACGGAGTGCACGAATTTCAAAGGTGTTTTCCACCAATCGTCTCGCACGGGCCAGTCTGCATGATAAACAACTTACGCTTACAATTAGGTTAAACGCACATGAATTAAGTAAAGCATCATTGATTAATTAAATTGTAATTCAATTGAATTAATATTCTCTTTTATAACTATTTAATTAGAATTACAATGCTATGATGTTAAAATTTATTTAGAAGTGCGTGTTTTATAATTAATTCTGAGGTTCGGCATGCCTTTAAACCGGTTTAAACGCCCAATGCTGTGCATTTACCGTTTGAAGGTGGTGACCCAAGTTGTAATCATTTTTATGTTTTGTGTTGTGTTGTATGTATTGTCCTGTATAGTACGGGCAATTGGTCACTTGTCTCAAATAAAGGACCAGCGGATGGTCATAAGGGCTTCTCTTCTGATGATGTCTCTGGAGTTTTATTATTCCTATATCTTTATATTTTCTACACATGTTAATGTTGATTATTGACAATCAACATGAATTTTATTTTTTTAAAGAAGGTTAGAAAATTGCCTTAATTTTTAAGTAGTGTATGTACGATATTACAACAGACATACATAAAAAACGATATAGTTATAATTACAATATACTTCGAGTTAAAGTGGATGAAAAGTTAATTAGAACCATTGTTGTCAAAGGCACACTTGGCTTTTTTTAATCACAAACTAGTTTTCGGCTGTACAGACGGAAACTTCAATACATGTATATGCATTGACTCGACAGTTGTTTTAAGTTACACATCACTTATAAACGATGCCAAAGTCAACACTCGTATGTATTGATTTAGTGGATTTAGTCGATATGTTAGTGTTTCCTTCGAAAGTTTTATGTTTATATGTCTGTTTTCAAGTTATATTGCCACTTTCTCTGCTTATTTGGAAATTAAATTAAATGTTTTTAGAGATCGTACATTTACACGTTATTAATTTAGAAATTATTTTTACATCCTCAATGTGATGATTGAATATACGCTGTTTAATTGTCAGATTTCGCCTTGAATACGGCTTGAACATTAAGGTTTGTAGTGGAAACGCATCGTCACCAATAAAGAAATATGGCGTATTCTGGTCAGAGTGACTTGGCTTACATTACGATGGAAACACTCCGTTAGATTTCAAAGCTAAAAGCGACGCCGAGGAAATGTGTATAATCTCGCAAAATTAATTTAACACTTGTGTTTTGATTCATCTTTTATGGACACAAGTAGGGATAACACCAAGTAATACAATCGATATTATAATATGTGAGCGTTGAATTATTTGAAATGCAGACTTTATCAATAATATTTTAAAATTAGTTCCACCTCTTCCACTCATTGAAAAGCAGACATCAAGTATGTTCAACAATTTTTTTTGCACAATGATCTATATCAGTCGTCGCAAGCTCCCTTGTAAACGTGGCAAGGGTGACAGTCTAGGCATTTGATGTTTGTGATAGCAAAACTGAAGGGCATTTGAAACCGTTTGGTATGAATGTATAGGATGCTCAATATTAAATCACATGTGCACTCTAGTGAATAGTGATTATAAATTTATACTTGTATTGTTTTATTGAATATTTCTACTGCTAAAGTTCTTAATACAATTATAATAATGATATAATTCAAAGATTGAAAGCGTGATATTATGTTATCGCACAATCTCTTAACAACGAATCATCTCATAATTAAAGTGTCATTAGTAAACCACAGACCGAAGTAATAACTCAAGGCTCTAATGTCGTGAAATTTGTATATATTAATTAAAAGAATGTCGCCGAATGCTACTGCGTTCTTAAAATCAAACTCTGGGTGCAAATTGAAAAACAAATCAATGCATGGTCAAAGGGTGTCAGTTTTCATAATAATTGAAGATGCGATTAACAAAGGAGATATAGACGATAAAGCATATCAGATACTAGAGATAATGTTTGCCCCCTATATGGATATTGGTGTGTACCTTTGTTGCCCAGATTATATTAAGTACATGTAATACTTTTGTTATTGATGCTCGTTTTTAGTAATTTAATAAATATATGTTGTTTGCCACATTAATATATCTGTTATTCCGTTGTTATTGTTTTAAATGAAATAGAAGTAAAATGCTAATCGTAATGCCAAATTTGTTATTGTAAGTTTTGCATTTTACCAAATATTAGTAATATAAAAATAGAAACACAGTATGGCATAATGGGATCATTATATGGGCTATTCATCATATTGTCTGTGTTCCTAATGGGTCACACGACAAATTTGCACAGGCGCTATTAAAGTTGGATTGGATGAAGACACAATATAAGTTGCATTTCTTTATACACCGATGATATTTCTTCTGTGCTAATGTTTAATAGGTATGTTTACATTATATGGTCACTAAATAGCTTCAACAAAATTATACAAATAAAGTTTTTCAATTAACCTATATGAACAGACTAAAATTGTATTATATTAGTCACGAAAAGAAAACAATCCTTTATTAAGCACATTATATAAAATTAGAATTATTGACTCATGCGGGTAATTAGATTGATATATGAAACTCATGTGTATATATTTAACATGTATTAATGTTCAGTTTAAATTCGACTGCCTTTAACATCCAAAGAAATTATAACAACCACAATGATAATGCAAAGAAGTTATTTTGCATTCGAATACCAACTTCAACTTGTCCCACGTGACAATTTACGACAGCCGTCAGTCAATTTACCACATCCAATGAATGGTCTCCGTGTCATTTATCTTTGTGTAGTTGCACGACAGTTTCTAAATCCACGGATTGTATCCGTTTGAATAGGCGGGGCTATATCTATATCTTTCCTTATAAAATCAGGATGCATTAGCAATTTCGAAGAGTGGAATTGGAGACGATAGCCAATTATTGAAGAGTCAGGTGTGAACAAGCGACTTGTTCCACAATGGTAAGCGTTTTGTTTTATAAATATCTGACTCTGATACATTTCAAAAATGTTTGATTTCAATGCTGAATGTTCGGTATTCTGGATTTATCACCATTGATAAAGTCATTGAAACCATGGAAAATTTTGATGTTAACCGTTTGGTTTTGGACACTGAATTGTATTTAAAAATACAAGTGAAAGTTTGGAAATTAATCTTCTTGCATTATGACAAATTATTGACAATGTATTATTTCTTAAACATGTAGCGCTAATGTTGGTCATTGCAGAGTATATGGCTGCGACGCTTTTAAATAACACATATTTAAAATACTGATGTTAATATTTTGTATTTAAATATTTTCGAAAAGTGTACTTTGAATTATTTTCATAAATATAAACGAATAAAACGTGTACGTTTTCATAATTACTATAATATTCATATAATTCGATGATTAAAATGAACATATCACATGTAGTTAACTCCATTAAATAATGATTTAACAATATATCTTGTCCTTACTAATGATATTTACTATCAATTTCTGATGATGAAATACTTGTGTTTAGCATTATAAAGCAATTGTTTATTTGTACGGATTCAACTTAGTAGATTTTTTTATGTCATTCTTTCTTTTCTCATTGCCACGCAAACGTTGTCAGATAACACATGCTAAACAACAGTAAAATGATACATAGCTTAATTAAAAGTTAAATATTGCTACTACCACCGCAACGTATTCAAATAAATTGTTCAATATATAATATAAACATAATTATTGATGTATTATATATCAACGCTTATCGTGCAATAGTTTCGTAATTTGAACTTAATAATTAATGCATAATTTTAACAGGTCATGTGTATCTACTGTGTACTTTTTGGCAATAACATTCATTATACTTTTTTTTTTATTAATTTCAATGGCAAACCTTCAAAAAAAAGTATTTTCTTTGTAAATTGTATTTCTATGTAAGTCATGAAAACCATACTGAAATGTTGAAAGTGAAACTATTTATTTAAGACTTAAGCACATTCATAATGTTGTACATAGTAATTACAACTACCACAGGCGTGATAAAAATACAGGGAAAAAAATCATTTGCGAAAATAACTTTACATTGGTACCAATTCATATACAATCAATTATTCTAGTACTTTTAACACATGTTTGTGCGAATTTCAGGATTGTTTGTGTATGGTTCATGATAAGCATGAAATAGATAAAAAGATAATACAACAAAAATACTATATTGGAAATTATTTATTATGAGCTCTGTATGAAATAGTTTTTATGCAATAAAAATAACGGTACATGGCATTAGAACAGTATGTCTAGTATTGATGAATATTTATTGTATAGGTCTGCTTTAAAGTGCTTTTATGACACTGATCATTGCTATTTTCACATTTTATTTAATCATATAAGCGATATGTTTTAATGACTTTTTATTGCTCGTATTGCAATTGATATTGATTATCCAAATATAAAATGGGGCTTCATTTTATTATTTAATAACAAAATACCAACGTGTGTCGCTGGATTTTCATAAAATTATATAACTAATACTGACTAATCGTTGGTGTTAAATTATACATCTCAATATATCTTTACTATATAAACATGTTTTCGAAAACAAAAACACGGAAATATTTAACGTGTTCGCTTCGATTTGCCGCCGCTTTGTCCGTCCATCCGAAAACCAATATGTCCCATTTCTCCGCAAATCCATCCGTCTTTCCTTCCGTCTGGTAAAAAACTTGTGTTCCCAGGCCGGATCTTCAATTTAATAAAACTTCATGTGAAACCCCCCCCCCTATAATAAATGAGATGTTATGTGCAGCATTGATACAAAAAGGGCATGCTCATTGTTGGGTCTTGTAAATTCCGTTTCGTTGATGAGTAAAAAAATGAGTTGAAAATGATATATTTATAAAGCGTTTGTAATGCTAAACGATGCAATTATATGGAGTGCTTCTGTTATTTTCGTTAAACTTGTTGTCAACATGTGGAGTATTTACCCAAAGTAAATAATGCAGAGTACTATATATAAATCGGTATGGCCGAGAGCTTAAGGCGATAGCCTTTTATCCGGAGGTTCCGGGTTCAAACCCGGTGGAAACAAACAAAATTTTCTTCTTTTTAGTTTGTTATTATACTTGAGCTCTTGAGTTTCGATGCTTAAATCTGTCAAGTTAAGACATTTAATGGCATAGTTAAAATGCCAAAATCTGTGAACAAGTCAATTTAAGTGTATAATATATACTACAAAAGCTATCAACATTAATGACGGGAAAAGCAAAATGTACAGTGGCAAAAGACGTCAGAATGTGAACAAGAAAATGAACAAGTTAACACGACCTAAAATATAGAACTATATTGATCTTTTTTCTTGGAATGCGTAAACCCTCTTGCCATTATACATTGTTTATGATAAAATCAATATCTTACTTTCCAATTTGTTATATTGCTCAGGTGAGGCCCTTTTCGGAGGAGTAGTCCCTTAAAGTGTGTGTTAAAGTATGGTTGCACGAGCCACTTATTAACCTTCGCAAATATCTTCTGTAGTTAATGTAATTTAAACCATAGATACACAAATATATTAGATCTCTGATTTAACGCTAATGACGCTATGTTTTGGTAAATGAGTAGGAGGGGTAATTGTTAACAAATGGACTGATATGAACTTTTGGTGTTCGAATATCGGCCCCGTTTAAGTAGGTTTTTTATAAATAAGTGGTAGAGTACGTACTTCATTTTGTTCTGGAAATATTTAATACGGGCATCGCAACATTTTTGCGGACGCCCTATAGTAATCACCATGTCTATCTGTACGTCTGTCCGTCCGTCCGTCCGTCCATCCGTCCATATGCTTCATGATTTTCCTGCATAACTTCAAAAGCGTTAACACTAATAGTTTGAAACTTCATAGGAAGATAGGTCTCACTGAGAAAAGTGCTATGCACAAGAACCGTTGCTATGCACTTCATAATTCTGGAGTTATTGCCCTTTGTTAATTGTTCACACTTCATTTTGCCCGGACATAAATTTTAGACTGTAAGAGGTATTAACTTGAAACTTCATAGGTGGAGAGATTTTATTAAAGAAAAGTGCAGTGCACATGAACCGTTACTATGCACTTCATAATTCTGGAGCCATAGAATGGAATATATAAGGAAATTAGCTTGTGAAGGCAACTCATACTACAGTTTCTAACTGATATTCTGGAAACTTGTCTTCATTGTTGATGGTAACGTTTTGTTGTGCGTAAAGATGGGGTTTTAATTTCTCCTCTATTCGCAAGTTATGACCCTTTGATTATTTCTCCTCTTTGGAATATATAGGGAATATTCCTTGTAAACGAAACTCCTCCTACAGTATCCAACGGATTTTCTTGAAACTTGTCTTCATTGTTGAGGGTAATGTGTTAATGAACATTAAGATGGGGTTTTAAATTGTTCTCCTTGCATTAGGAAGTTATGGCTCTTTTATTATTTTTCCTCTGTAGAAAACATAGGGGAAGTTCCATTGAACGCATCTCCTCGTACAGATTCCAACTGATTTTCTTGAAACAAGTCTTTATTGTTGAGGGTAACGTATAGTTTTACGTACAGATAGGGATTTAAATTTTTATTTAAAAAATAAATACATTTTCATTTCCTATCGTGATTTTAAAAAACTGGCTGGCCCCCATCTTCAAACATGTTATCATACGGCGCCCGGTGTCACTCCTGCGACAACGTTCTAGTTCTGTATGTTCATGTTTTTTAAAGTAAAATATTTGTCAGAAGAACGCAGTTGGTGTTTCCAAATCTTTCACTTTGATAACACGATTTTATAAATTCGCGATAAAAAGTATCTGCACCTACCAATATCAGCCTTTCTGTTTGTCTGTCTGTCCCTCTGTCTGTCTGTCTGTCTGTCTGTCTGTCTGTCGGTCTGTCGGTCTTTCGGTCTGTCTGTATGTATTTATGTATATATGTATGTCTCTTCTGTTTGACCATCTGTTTGTCTGTATGTTTGTCCGTCTAAGTATCTGTCTGTCTGTCTGTCTGTCTTACTGTCTGTCTGTCTGTCTGTCTGTCTGTCTGTCTGTCTGTCTGTCTGTCTGTCTGTCTGTCTGTCTGTCTGTCTGTCTGTCTGTCTGTCTGTCTGTCTGTCTGTCTGTCTGTCTGTGTGAGTCTGTCTATCTGTCTGTATGTATAAATGTGCGTTCCATCTCTCTGTTTGTGTATCTGTCTGTATGTCTGTATGTATGTCTAAGCGTTTCGTCTCTCTGTTTGTCTGTCTATCTGATTGTATGTCTGTATGTATGTATGTCTGTCCTGTTTGTCCTTCTGCCTGTCTGTCTGTTGGTCCATCTGTATGTTCTGTGTGTCTTTCTGTCTCTCTGTCTGTCTGTGTTTGTCTGCTTGTCTCTCCTTTTGTCCGTCCGTCCGTCTATCTGTCTGTTATTTAGGTGGTTCTCTAGTAAAATACCTTCAATTAGTTTTATCTGTTAAAATATATGGCCACCAGAGGGCGCGCCTTTTTTCCTTATATAGGTCCTTTTTTCGGACACTCCTTACTTAATAAGTCAGCGGAGCGATTACAAACACTCTTGTGCCTCTTGTTTTAAATTACAATATTTTGACTAAATGCAGCCAAACGATCTGCCCTTCCCAACTCTCCCATATTCAATGACATCGGCTTTTCTGCCTATAGATAACGTGAGTACCTAATTTTTTGTTGTTGTTGTTGTTTCATTTCCAATACTTAATGAACTCAAAATCTGTGTTCCAAAATTGCGCGGATTAGCCTTTGCAGTCCGCATACAGTGGATTTATGCTTAGATGAGACATCATTGAAACAGAAAATACCATAAAAGCGGAAAGTGCAGTCCACACAGGCTAATCCGGGACGAAACTGATCGAACATGCATTAAGCCCGGTTTACTCACGACACGCCTCATTTACCTTTCTCTAATTGTTCAGGCTTGAAAGTAATCTTTGAGTAGTTTGTGAGCACAAATATTATGAGCGTAAATAGGCATATTATCAAATTACAGTGATAGCTCTAATTTAAACTATTTAAACCGGAACAAAACTTGTCAGCATTTTTGATCTTTTGCAATCTACGGAATCCGGTTGTAATTAAACGACTAATTACTATTGTATGAATGTATTGTTTGTATTTAAATGCAAGTAACACTGTTCACGAAATGTGATGCGTATGTGAAGAGTAATTCAGTTTGAATTTTAAAATATGCTTAATGTTCTTCATTTCGTAAGGATACATTATCTGACAATACCAATTGATCGTTTGTACTTCGTAAACATTATTGTGCTCGTTGCAGTTGTTGGAACATACAGAATAAAAAAAAAACATGCATTGAAAATAGTTTTAGATACGACTTATTGTTTCCCAACGTAAGCTTCTACATGTCTTTATCGATGCAATTATAAATATTTACTTTAGAGACATTTTTAAATGCATGTATTGTTATACGTACTGGCGTAAAATAAAGTTTCAGTATCATTCTCCGTACTTTATACGCTGTTAGGGTGTACACTTGTTTAAGATATTAATTCTGCAAAAAAAAAATGTTAAATACATTTACTCGGCAATAGTTCGTGGCTTAACTTTCAATAAGATTTTACCTAGCATGTAATACAATGGCAAGATTAGTATGAAACCGCCAGTATTGTACATAGAAGCACATCGCGAACGGTGACTACGCTAAATATGCGTCCATAAATCTCTATCATTAATGTATAAAAGTTGCTGTTTAAATAAGTCATTAGATAATATTGGTTTCTAATAAAACAGTATGAATATAAAGTATAAAAACATGTTTACTTTCATTCATCTTTGCACATGTATTGTTTCAGACGTTCAACAAGTTTGTTCCTCTTGTATATCTGCTGCTGTATGTTATACGGACAGCATATTCGACCGCTGGTAAGTTGCAGAAACACAAATACTCATATGTGTGTTAATAATAAATGGATTTTAACAACAGATCCAACCCCAACCACTGCAAAATATACAAGTTTTGTGTGTGTGTTAGAATTTTCTTTACACAGGTAATTAAAACTCTCTGTCCTCTGGGGTTTCTGTTTAGCCGTCGGAGCAACATGTGCTAACAATGCCGGTTGCCTAACAAACGGATTCTGTGGTTCTGACCTGAAATGTGCTTGTGGTTCGACTTATACCGGAGCAGCAGCGGCTACGACTTGCACAGCTGTGGGTGAGTGGACTTGATTTTGTATAAAATATAAACTGTCAATATGAAATTATTGATTGTACAATACTATGTAATCAGATATACAAATTAAAAGTAATGATATATGTTTTAATATTTACTAGACATCAGTACCGATGTACTGATTTCTAACTTTATGAATTAATTATTTTTTAAATTTTCTTTTAATAAAATACTAAACAGCCACTGTTGGTTAAATTGTTTAAAATTATTGTATTTGCACAAACATTTTTTATTTACATATCATCAAACATCGTTATATATATATATATATATATATATATATATATATATATATATATATATATATATATATATATATATGTATTGTATAGCACCTCTATTGTTTAAACAAGGGCCATTAAAGAACATTTTTTTTAGAAAAGTCAAACTGGCTTTTATAATATTGGATTAATGCATATCCAAATATGTAAAAATATATAATCATTGCTTGCTTGCTTTGTTAAAAAACACTCATTGAATGATTACACATATGTTTCTTTGTAATTTAACTGTTCAATTAAATTACCCATACGCAGTGATAACCACTGGAGTTTGCACCGCAACTGGTGGGCAGTGCGGTGCCATCGCAAATGCCTATTGTGACTCATCAGCCAGTCCAGTTTGTAAATGCGGTGCAGCGTTCGATGTTTCCTCCGCTACTTGTATGGGAAAAGGTAACGACGATTAAAGTGGCTACACAACTTAACTATTTATCAAATAATTCTCATTTTGTTAAGAAGTACTTAATCTTCTAAGCGTCTCTAAAAAAGCATATCTGAGCTAATATTACCTTCTAATATAAATATTTTAAATGCGGATTTTCATTATACATGTATCTAGTTACAATGCATCAATATCTGACCATATTTTAATGCATTATGATATTACATTATATAGATAAAGATACTTCATAAATAATTCATTCGTACAATATTGTATGCAGAATTAGTATGTACGATGTGACAAAATGTAATCCCTTTTGTACATGACTGCTTATAATTGTATGTACACCCATAGGCACTTCCAACTAGACCATTTTTTATTACGGTTTTCTCAAACATGACACATCACATCGGTTTCAAATTCAGCACAGCCCCATCATACACAGTTTCCAATAAAGGCACGATACAAATTAAACGGTTTAGTGATTATTTATATTTCCTCCTGCTCTCGGGTGTCAAAACTAATCATTACACGAGAAAATCGTGGTGAATGTAGAAATTCGATGCAGTTTATAATCGAAGTGTTAAACAACGACACTCTAACCAAATAAAAATTATTTATTAATTATTTTATGCATAACACCATCCCACAATGAAGAATTGATTTTTCCTAACATGTCTCTCATGTGCAAATTAATCTGCAATTTTATCCAATAATTGTTATTGAATATCACGTGATTCACGTTTAACCTATTTTACACAAAGAATTACGTGGTAAACTTCCAATCTGTGATATTTGATTAATGTAAATTAATCCGTTAACAATAGTTAGAAAGGAGTTTTAAACGTTAGTGGCTAAATCTGGAAAGGACTTCTGTGCTATAAAGCAAAATAAACTAAAAATAACGAAATTTTTTGCTCTTTATTTCTAACAGTGAAATTGACTTTATTTTGTTTTCGCATTTTTGCGAATTTTTGTTGAGATATAATGTTTTATGTTGAAAAGTTTGGTATAAACGTAAAGGTAAGGGAAATTGAAAACATCGAAGTGTAATATATTATTTTGTGTTCTTGAAAAGTTTGGAGAAATTCCGGCTAAAAATACAAAAGTAATAGATGATTAAGCGACGGTCTAGTTAGACGTGCCTATGGGTGTAATTGTTCGATGATTTTCTATTATATAATATTCATGCGTCCTTATTGCATTAATGTGTGTTGTACTCAAGACGGTTCTGCTCAATTTGCTTCATATATTAGCAACGATAATGTTATGAACTGACGATACTCGATCAACGTCTTCGCATCGAAGTGGTTTTGTTTGTCATCAAATAATATTTTGTACTATAATGTTATTAAATAAGTGATTTCATACATACACTGTTACTTGTCCGAGGTCTGCTGTATTGGCATGAGCCGGTAGGGCGAATGCCAATACAGCTGACCAAGGAAAAATGACAGTGCCTGTATGAAATCACTTATTTAATAAATATTGTATAAATCAACATAACATTATTGACTAAAATTCCTAACCTCTGTAAGGTTAGGTATGAAGGATAATAAGAACTTCAATTTTTTGAAAAACATAACACTGACAATTTTACAATTCCGATTTGTTTTGTGTTTTGTTTTATTTATTTAAAGATGGCGTCATTTTGTTTCTAAAAACTTTCATATTTCCAATGTCATATAGGAACAGTTCAACTGACCAATCAAAAGCGCTATATCTCATACAGGCACTGGTTTTAGCGAATCACATTGCTTTGATCCCATACAGGAACAGTTGAATTGATACAGGAACAGTTTATCGTTTTATTTACTCATGTTAACTTATATAGACGTGCATGTTTACTGATATTGTGCGTAATATTATAACGTTTATTCATAAAATGTGAATACATATGACGAAATAAAAATTATTTTGACAATGAAGATGCATTAAGTATCAAAAGCCTTTATGATTATTTATCTGGTATTGTGGGTATGGAGAAGATCAACCCGACTTAAAATGTATTAATCATTATTATTATTATTATCATTTATTATTATTATTATTATTATTATTATTATTATTATTATTATTATTATGTGTATGTTTATCTAAAGATTGCTCAACTGTAACCACTGCCTGCACAACTGCTGACGCCAACTCCGAGTGTGACACCGCTGGTGGAAATAGGTGCAAATGCAAGGCCACCTACGGGATGTTTGCTAGGGGAACCCAATCAAAGTGTCAGCTAGGTAGTGTTTACTTTTTTCAGAGTCAGATATTCCAGTCAGGATTTTTTTTGATGAAAATAATTCAGACATCTTATGACAGCAACCTGATAAATGAGGGAATTTGCAGACATATTGTTTATATCTATTAACATTAATGTGGATATATATGTTAATAGCCATTTTATTGACCATACTAATTTGATAAGAGACAAATGTCTAAGAGAATTTTACATCGTCAGACCTTTTCAGTTTTTGAACTAACATTTAAACTCATCCTTAACAATTGATAAAGGATCATTTTCCATTCATCGAGCTTTGTAGGGCCATAGTTTTCACAAATCATATTTTTCACATCTCTGAAAAATAGGATCTCGTTCTTCACAGGTTATTATTCACATTTTCTGTGAAGTTTGTGATCGCATCCAGTTTTTGATATGCAATTAAATCATCATCTTTCGTGATCCTCCAGCATACCCCGTTTTTGGCCAATCGCATTCTTCACACTTAACAATTTGACAAATGAGATCCTATTCCTCCTCACAGGTTTGTGAAAAATGTGAATTATAAAAAATATGATCCTACAGAGCTTCACAAATACTTCATAAGCATTACCACGTGCTTTTATGTTTACAGAAGGTGTGATATCCAAGAGCAATTACGTTGCATGTGAAAACGTCTATAGAAGTACCTGCCTTAATCAAATTCAGCTAACGTAAAAATATCTCTAAGCACTGTAAAATATACTGGCGCTATGTTAATCACAATATTAACATTTGTTCCAGGTGTGGGTGGCGCCTGCACAGCGACTGGTACTCAATGCGCCAACCTTCCCGGCGGCTACTGTAACACTGCTGCATCGAGTCCTGTTTGTGCCTGTGGCGCGATATACGACACTGTGGCAGCAACGTCTTCATGTGCTCTCAAAGGTATGAAAAATAATAGGAAAATAACATTTTTCGAGCGCCTAAAATTATATTATATTATATTTCACATCTATGAAAAATACCTCACTTATTTTTTCCATTGTAAAATCCCATATTTCCATCCCTGCATAAGTTTAATATGACACTGCGTTGGAATATAATATACCCCGTGCGTGGGCCTACAAATAGCAACTGGTGTTTTCAGGGAATTCCCTTTTAGCTAATAATTGGTAAACCCCTATTTAAATGTATTTAAAAAATTAATGACGATCAGCGCTTGGTTTTCTGAGTGTGACGTCAGATATTGGTAAAAAAAATAGTAACTAGTGTTTTCCAATAGCAACTGGTGTTTTCTTCGGAAACTATGTATGACTATTTGTTTGAATTACAATATATAATCATTTGTTCGGTTAAATAAAATAAATATCATAAACATGTTGAGGGGTAAAGTAAATATTGCCCCTCTCGAAGAGTGATGTCAACCTCGGCCGCATCACTCTCCTCGGTGTACAATATATACTATACCCCTCAACTGCCTGTGATATTGCTTTATATTGTATTGTATTCTTTTGTTTCGTATCGTATCGTATCGTATTGTGTGTGTACTGTACTGTATGTGTACTGTACTGTACTATATTACAGCACAAAGTAACAACAATGCCGAAACAAGACTTGTTGAATTCTAATAAAAACGCAACATAACAGGGAAAATAAAACTTAACAAAATCTAGTTGTCTAGTTAGAATAACTATTGTATATTTAACGACTATTTGTATACGACGTTTCATTATCGTTAATACTGACGTTGATTGTTTTTTAGCCTGTGACAGGGGATCTACGACATGTGCAACTGCAGACCCCAATTCCGAGTGTGGACCAGGCTACTGCATTTGCAAATCGGGCAACTCAATTGGATCTGACGGGAAATGTCCTACTAGTACGTACATCACAGATTTGTTTCATTGTTAATTAGACGAGTTTGTCTATGAAAGGACTTCAAGGGGTGAAACACGGAAACAACGCTTACAGAATTTAAGAATTTCATATTTGTAATACTTGCTGCGATTCTATTTTCTTTGAATCGTGATTCTTGCTTTTATCTTGCTCATTATTTTGTAAACACTCAATAAGTATTTAGCCAATGGTTATATAGATTGGATGTTAGTTTTTTCGTTTTCTTTGGAAAAAATGTCTCAAGCGTTTTTGTGCATAACTATTATAGTAGATAATGCATTAATAATACGCACATACAGTAAGAATACCTAGTGGATTTTAACAAAAGATGCAACCCCAACCACTGCAAAATATATAAGTTGTGTGTGTGTTTTAGATTTTTCTTTACACAGGTAATTAAAACTCTCTCTCCTCTGGGGTTTCTGTTTAGCCGTTGGAGCAACATGTACTAACAATGCCGGTTGCCCAACAAACGCATACTGTGGATCTGACCTGAAATGTGTTTGTGGTTCAACTTATACCGGAGCAGCAGCGGCTACGACCTGCACAGCTGTGGGTGAGTGGACTTGATTTTGTTTAAATTATCAACTGTCCATATGAAATTATTGATTGTACAATACAATGCAATCAAATATACAAATTAAAAGTAATGATATATGTTTTAATATTTACTGGACATCAATACCGATGTACTGATTTCTAACTTCATGCATTAATTATTTTTTTAATTTTCTTTTAATAAAATACTAACAGCTACTTTTTGCTAATTTTTTTAAAATACGTATATTTGCACAAACATGTTTTATTTACAAATGTTTCAACATCTTAAGAATATATGTATAGTGATTTCCGTGTTTAATTATTGAACAGAATATATACATATATATAAATCTATATTATATAATTTTGATAACTTTTTTCATTTCTTTTCATCGGAAAATAATATAATAGGTTATTTCTTTGATGAATATGCTCTGTTGGTTGACCAAAGAAAGTCTCTCCACAAAGAATAACCCGCTATATATACACACACACACACACACAGCATAAAGCCTACTTACCAGAGTTTTTCATCGATACAAACTTATATATATACACACACACACACACAGCATAAAGTCTACTTACCAGAGTTTTTCATCGATACAAACTTTGTGTTGTCTAGTTTAACAGAGTTAAACAACAAATGAGTTGTTTGTCCTCACATTCCATTTGACTGGTTAACAACAAATTCCTTCCAGTTCCATTCCATTTCAACACACTTGAATCTGATGCAAGCGGGTTATTCTTTGTGGAGAGACTTTCTTTGGTCAACCAACAGAGCATATTCATCAAAGAAATAACCTATTATATTATTTTCCGATGAAAAGAAATGAAAAAAGTTATCAAAATTTTAACGTATAACTAAACATTTTATGATTTATTTCACTTTCAGTTACACTGTCCTCCACCCACAACTATCCGAGTAAATCGTAGAAAATTGAAAAGGGATCAATCTAACCGTTTCCATTCGATGAAAATATTCCATACACTTTTTATCTGAAAGCTATTGCATAATATAATCCATCCAAAACACAGAAACACTCAATATTTATTCCGATTTCATGTATTTTAAACTGCAAAACACTCGCGTTCTGGTTTGACTACATTGTGTAAACTTACAACTCAAAATGAATGACGTAGTTGGTGTGACGTAATTAAACTCTTTAAAAACCAATATTACCTGGTTTAAAACATAAGCAGATTTACTACGTCATTTTCGTGTCGTACTGACATCATCAAATAAGATTTATTAATATTTTACTTTACTTTTGCTTTTTTATAAAGGTGATTAAGAAATAGAAACTATTTTTTCCGGGTAGTACGCATTCATGCAAGCGAGTTATTAGGTCGAGGCCCGTCTAGAAATTTTTTTTTAATTTAAAACTTTAGTGTTTGGTGTTTTTAAATTTAATTGAATAGAAATCAGGATAAATAGAATACACTGTAGGCCGGGAAGGAGAAAGTTTATCCGGTTCGGCATGAAAACAAAAATAGGGCTCGCTAAAGCTCGCCCTATTTTCGTTTTCTAAGCCTCACCAGCCTCATGTGTATATATATGTATGTATATGTATATATACTGTTCAATAATTAAACACGGAAATCACTATATCTGCAAAATAGCAACTCTATTGTTCAAACAAAGAACATATTTTTTTCAGAAAAGTCATACTAGCTTTTATAATATTGGATTAATGCACTTCCAAATATGTAAAAATATATAATCTTTGCTTGCTTGCTTTATTAAAAAAACACTCATTGAATTACTACACATATGTTTCTTTGTAATTTAACTGTTCAATTTAATTACCCATATACAGCGATAACCACTGGAATTTGCACCGCAACTGGTGGGCAGTGCGGTGCCATCGCAAATGCCTACTGTGACTCATCAGTAGCCAGTCCAGTTTGTAAATGCGGTGCAGCGTTCGATGTTTCCTCCGCTACTTGTATGGGAAAAGGTAACGACGATTAAAGTGGCTAGACAAATTAACTATTTATCAAATAATTCTCATTATGTTAAGAAGTACTTATTCTTCTAAGCGTCTCCAAGAAAGCATATCTGAGCTAATATTACCTTCTAATATAAATATGTTCAATGAGGATTTTCATTATACATGTATCTAGTTACAATGCATCAATACCTGACCATATTTTGATGCATTATGATATTACATTATATAGATAAATATACTTTATAAATTTATAAATAAATCATTAATTCGTACAATATTGTATGCAGAATTAGTGTGTACAATGTGACAAAATGTAATCCCTTTGTACATGACTGCTTATAATTGTATGTACTCCCATAGGCACTTCCAACTAGACCATATTTCATTGCGGTTTTCTCAAACATGACACATCACATCGGTTTCAAATTTAGCACAATTCCGTCATACACAGTTTCCAATAAAGGCACGATACAAATTAAACGGTTTAGTGATTATTTATATTTCCTCGTGCTCTCGGGTGTCAAAACTAATCATTACACGAGAAAATCGTGGTGAATGTAGAAATTCGATGCAGTTTATAATTGAAGTGTTAAACAACGACACTCTAACCAAAGAAAAATTAGTATCAATTATTTTATGCATAACACCATCCCACAATGAAGAATAGATGTTTCCTAAAATGGCTCTCATGTGCAAATTAATCAGCAATTTTATCCAATAATTGTTATTGGATATTACGTGATTCACGTTTAACCTATTTTGCACATGATTTACGTGGTAAACTTCCAATCTGTGATATCTGATTAATGTAAATTAATCCGTTAACAATAGTTAGAAAGGAGTTTTAAATATTAGTGGCTAAACCTGGAAAGGGCTACTGTGCTATAAAGCAAAATAAACTAAAAATAACGAAATTATTTGCTCTTTATTTCTAACAGTGAAATTGACTTTATTTTGTTTTCGCATTTTGGCGAATTTTTGTTGAGATATAATATTTTATTTTGAAAAGTTTGGTATGAAACGAAATTTCAGGTAAAGGAAATTGAAAACATCGAAGTCTAATATATTATTTTGTGTTCTTGAAAAGTTTGGAGAAATTCCGGCTAAAAATACAAAAGTAATAGATGATTACGCGACGGTCTAGTTAGACGTGCCTATGGGTGTAATTGTTCGATGATTTTCTATTATATAATATTCATGCGTCCTTATTGCATTAATGTGTTTTGTGTACTCAAGACGGTTCTGCTTAATTTGCTACATATATTAGCAACGATAATGTTATGAACTGACGATACTCGATCAACGTCTTCGCATCGAAGTGGTTTTGTTTTTCATCAAATAATATTTTGTATTATAATGTTATTTAATAAGTGATTTCATACAGGCACTGTTATTTGTCCGAGGTCTGCTGTATTGGCATGAGCCCGTAGGGCGAATGCCAATACAGCTGACCGAGGAAAAATGACAGCGACTGTATGAAATCACTTATTAAATAAGTATTGTATTAATCAACATAACATTATTGACCAAAACTCCTAACCTCTTTAAGGTTAGTATGAAGGATAATAAGAACTTCAATTATTTGAAAACCATAACACTGAAAATTTTACAAAACCGATTTTGTGCGTGGTTTGTTTTATTTATTTAAAGATGGCGTCATATAGGAACAGTTCAACTGACCAATCAAAAGCGCTATATCTCATACAGGCACTGGTTTTAGCGAATCACCTTGCTTTGATCCCATACAGGAACAGTTGAATTGATACAGGAACAGTTTATTGTTTTATTTACTCATGCTAACTGATATAAGACGTGCATGTTTACTGATATTGTGCGTAATATTATAAAGTTGATTAATAAAATGTGAATACATATGACGAAATAAAAATTATTTTGACAATGAAGATGCATTAAGTATCAAAAGCCTTTTTGATTATTTATCTGGTATTGTGGGTATGGAGAAGATCAACCCGACTTAAAATGTATTAATTATTATTATTATTATTATTATTATTTATTATTATTATTGTTATTATTATTATTATTATTATTATTATTATTATTATTATTATTATTATTATTATTATTTATTATTATTATTGTTATTATTATTATTATTATTATTATTATTATTATTATTATTATGTGTATGTTTATCTAAAGATTGCTCAACTGTAACCACTGCCTGCACAACTGCTGACGCCAACTCCGAGTGTGACACCGCTGGTGGAAATAGGTGCAAATGCAAGGCCACCTACGGGATGTTTGCTAGGGGAACCCAATCAAAGTGTCAGCTAGGTAGTGTTTACTTTTTTCAGAGTCAGATATTCCAGTCAGGATTTTTTTTGATGAAAATAATTCAGACATCTTATGACAGCAACCTGATAAATGAGGGAATTTGCAGACATATTGTTTATATCTATTAACATTAATGTGGATATATATGTTAATAGCCATTTTATTGACCATACTAATTTGATAAGAGACAAATGTCTAAGAGAATTTTACATCGTCAGACCTTTTCAGTTTTTGAACTAACATTTAAACTCTTCCTTAACAATTGATAAAGGGTCATTTTCCATTCATCGAGATTTGTAGGACCATAGTTTTCACAAATCATATTTTCACATCTCTGAAAAATAGGATCTCGTTTTTCACAGGTTATTATTCACATTTTGTGTGAAGTTTGTGATCGCATCCAGTTTGTGATATGCAATTAAATCATAACATTTCGTGATCCTCATGCATAGCCCGTTTTTGGGCCAATCGCATTCTTCACACATAACAATGACACAAATGATATCCTATTCCTCACAGGTTTATGAAAAATGGGATTTGTAAACAATATGAGCCTACAGAGCTTCACAAATACTTCTTAAGCATTACCATGTGCTTTTATGTTTACAGAAGGTGTGATATCCAAGAACAATTACGTTGCATGTGCAAACGTCTAACGAAGTACCCGCCTCTATCAAATTCAGTGAACGTAAAACTATCTCTAAGCACTGTAAAATATCCTGGCGTTTAGTTAATCACAATATTAACATTTGTTCCAGGTGTGGGTGGCGCCTGCACAGCGACTGGTAATCAATGCGCCAACCTTCCCGGCGGCTACTGTAACACTGCTGTAGCGAGTCCTGTTTGTGCCTGTGGCGCGATATACGACGTGTCAGCAACTTCATGTGCTCTCACACGTATGAAAAATGATATGTAAATAAAAATAACATTGTTCGTGTGACAAAAATTATATAGCATAATATTTCACATCTATGAAAAATACCTCACTTATTTTTTCCCATTGTAAAATCGCATATTTGCATCCCTCCATAATTTTAATATGAAATTGCGTTGGAATATAACATACCCCGTGCGTGGGCCTAGTAATAGCAACTGGTGCTTTTAGGGAATTCCCTTTTAGCTAATAATCGGTAAACGCCTATTAAAATATATTTAAAAAATCAATGACGATGAGCGCTTGGTTTTCTGAGTGTGACGTCAATAGCAACTGGTGTTTTCTTCGGAAACTATGTATGACTAGTTCTTTGAATGACAATTAATACATTTGTTCGGTTAAATAGAATAAATATCACAAGCATGTTGAGGGGTATAGTAAATATTGCCCCTCTCGAAGAGTGATGTGAACCTCGTCCGCATCATTCGCCTCGGGGTACATAATATACTATACCCCTCAACTACCTGTCCTAGTGTATTATATTGTATTGTATTGTTTTGTGTCGTATCGTATCGTATTGTATGTGTACTGTATTGCATGTATGCTGTACTGTACTATATTATAGCACGAAGTAACAACAATGCCGAAACAAGACTTGTTGAATTCTAATAAAAACGCAATTTAACATTGGGAAAATAAAACTTAACAAAATGTGTAGTATTGTAATATAGTTGTAATGTTCTTCTAGTGTTTATTTAGTCTTCATTTAGAATAACTATTGCATAGTTAACGACTATTTGTATAAGACGTTTTATTATACTCAATACTGACGTTGATTGTTAGTTTTGTTTTTCAGCCTGTGACAGGGGATCTACGACATGTGCAACTGCAGACTCCAATTCCGAGTGTGGATCAGGCTACTGCAGTTGCAAATCAGGTTACTCAATTGGATCTGGTGGGAAATGTTCTACTAGTACGTACATCACAGATTTGTTTCATTGTTGATTAGACGAGTTTGTCTATGAAATGACTTCAAGGGATTAAACACGGAAACAACGCTAAAAGAATTTAAGAATGTCAATTTTGTCATACTTGCTGCAATTCTATTTTCTTTGAATAGTGAATCTTGCTTTTATTATGCACATTATTTTGTAAACACTCAATAAGTATTTAGCGAATGGTTATACAGATTGGATGTTAGTATTTTCGTTCCAACGCAATCCTGATTAATTCTATAGCAACAGGACGCAGTTTAACACTTACAATACTTGTTTAAGTTATTTACACTCGTAATGTTGTTGTTTTTCAGGTGCAGCCATGCCAGGAGCGATCATATCCATGGTGACTTTGATTGGCTGCCTTCTTTTTGCGAAAATAAATTAGAACTTCCAACAGGCGGGACAGTGGCTTGCACAAGACGACTAGCAGCTTATCAGCAAAACTCAAACATAACAATTTTAGTCGAATTCTAATGAAATAACAATTAACCGAATGTGGCCTGTCTGTTAAAAACCACCTAGCTCTACTACCACTAACAATAATGCAAGTTATAATTAAAATAGTGTACTAACTTCAGCACAGGGCAACTGAATAAATGTCCAGTTAAATCGCGGTAATGCTTATTTAACATCTTAATTAATATAACAAACGAGCATTTATAGTTTTTATGGTTCCTATTTCTGTGTGTGTGAATTTTAATGTGTTTTTATCAACACTCCGATAGTAGACAGAGGACCGTTTGTCCACCAGACATGATCTGCGTTGTTGATTATAGTCCTTCTGCCACCGGTGTTGAAATTGCATGCCTGCCGTCACATTTTAAATAGTGGACAAAAGCAAATCAGTTCTGACAAACCTGGTTACTTGATGTAATATTTGTAATTTTAGCTTTTGGCTCTACAGGTTTAAGCACTCAATTAATTATATGAAACACGATGCTTCATACAGTGAAATGGTTAATACAAAAATTGCATCAAACTTTACTTTGATGAAGAGCAGATAACTTTTGTCTTTGAAATTGTTTTTAAAAATTATTTATGTATCGAGAAGATATTTTTAGAGTGAATTCACATTTAAATGGTCGGTCAATGAAAATTATTTTTTTTTACTTTTTAAGGTGTGACAAGTGTACAGGCGTACTTTGTTTTGTTGTTTTACTTTTCTTATGTTTTATTTTGAGTTCTTTACTGTGAATAAAGCATATACAAATAAGTATTTTGTTCTCTGTAATTATCATTACAACACGTGTTTGAGATTGATAGCGTTCCATGCTTTACACATATTTTCGCATTTCATTCACTCTTTGAACTTAAAGTATCATGAACCGGTGTATTAAATATAATTCTGACAAGGACCGTCATGCTATTTAGTCACCTTATTGACAAGGACCGACATGATATTTAGTCACCTTATTTACAAGGACCGTCATGCTATTTAGTCACCTTATGGACAAGGACCGTCATGATATTTAGTCACCTTATTGAAAGAAATACATGTAATTGTAAATTCAGTATCCGTTAAAGTACACCGCTGTCTATCGGACAAACAATCATTTACATCAAATTCAAAGAAAATTTATAATTTGAGAATAAATGAACACTGTTGTATTGGCGTAATTGGTATTAATATCAAAATGGCGGACACAAAACCACCACCACCAACAACAACAACAATAATAATAATCATAATAATAACAATACTAATATATAATACCGACCTCACAACTAAAATGGAGAAGTATAACGATAAGGCCTAACGATCACATGTACCGAATAGAACCGAAATTGTATTAGCGACTTGTACAAATTTAGTACATCATCAATACTACATTTAATACAAAATGCATATTTCATGAGATACTCCGGAAATGTCATAACAATTAAAGGCGGTAATTAACAATATATAACATTGAAGAAAAATGATCATAAGACAACTGCCTTTCTGTCAGATTACTGTAAACCTACACTGCAATACTATTCTACTGCCGCTGTAGCGTGTAAAGTTACTGACAACATCAACCGAAAATACGCAAAACTATTCATAAAATAATGGGTGACAACAAAGTACAAACAGTGAATAATGTATTCATATAAAACACCGGATAATAACAAACAAAGTGCACGTTGTTACATAGTTCGTATCAAATAAATTCATCCGTCTACTAATTCTATTTTAATAATTATATTACAAGTAACTGATCTGCGCATCAGCGATTCGAACAGAAACAACATTCTACAACGTCGCTCACCACGTAGTTCCTATTCAATCATCAAGATAAAATAAATTAGTTTGCTAAATTATAAATGAAACAATATAGTCAATCACAGAAACAGAAACATGCCACTTTGTACATACCCAGTATACGAACAGCAACCAAACGTGTGTATATTTGTTGTTTGTGTTTTGTTGCACCTTTTCTTATAAAATTTGAGATCGGTTATATGTGTAAAGACATGTTTTCAAATGTCCTAAAATGTGGACAAAAGTTAATACATGGATTTTCTTATGTTCTTTTATACTAAATGTTGGTTCTATAAAAATACAGCGATGCCCAGTGACTATAGACTTATAAGTATTTGCCATGTATGCAAATATCAATATGTAAAATCAGTGACCCTTTTACTGTTTTGTATATACATGGGTATGTATAAAATTGTCTGACATAAGCTTGAGTCGCGCCTGATATTTGTTGTCTCGCCTGATTTGTATAGTCTCGCCTGCATATCTGAATCTCGCCTGATTTTGAAGACATTTTAGTCTCCCCTGATTTAGTAATCTCGCTTTGTTGCCTAATGTTATCAATATTGCCTGGTTCAACGTTCTGCCACTGTGTGTGTTCTTGTCTGATTTCTAGGTTTGTCTGTTTTTAGTATTCTGTTAGATTATAAGATTTGTGTCTTATATATAAAACATGAGTTAAGTAGTTATATCTTTACCCTGCATAGTTTTACGCAGTCAACTGCGTGCACGTAATATGATCGCCAGCGTCACATTCTGCATTTGAATAGAAACGAATCTTGCAACCATACCGACAAAGCAATTATACCTTTTTTGTATTGCTGTACACGTCTAGCAAAGTATAAAATGCAGCGATGTCACTTTCTAAGAAAATGACAAACTCTAGATTGGACCTGGGCGCGCAACAAACATGTATGCACATGTCATGCCCGGGCAGATGTATGCAGATATAATCGCATGAGTTTAAAATAACACTCAGTCTAATAGAACCGACTGTTTGATTATAATATGGCCATTGACGTGTCATTTTGCTAGCAATTATACAACGAATGTGTGTCTTACCAATGGCAACCAATAATACAATCACTGTTTACATTCGGGACAGTACAATGATACTAAATAAATAGAGTTTCATAAATACTACTAAATATGAAAGGTGTGTAACTCGATTTTCTTGGCGACAAAATTGCCATCATTGTATGGCTGTTCAACCTTACATTTGCAACTATATTCTGGTTATCTGATTTATATAGCTTTTAACATTAATCATCTATATGATTTCCATATAAGTAACATATCAGTCGTACAGCCGATCAAAAATCGTCCTAAGTCATATTCTGGTTGATTTAAGTAAGTATTCAGAACACATCCGGCACATACAATATGTACATAATGTAGACGTATATCTTTTACCAGGGAATGTTATCAAATATAGTAATATCTATTCAAGCCTGGTATATTGGTTCGGTTTAAGTTTATACTTTCAAAATATTTAAATCAAATTTACTGTTTAGCCTCGTTGTACATTACTTTCTATCAGGAACATTTCGTTGAAACAAATGCTCAGCGATATAAGAAATAATGCAGGTCAAACCATTTGTAATGCTCAAACAGATTGTGGGTCACCCATTGTATATAACAATCAACGTAGACAAATTCGATTCGTTATGTATGCCTAGGCCCCATTTAACCCAGTCCCAGGTTGGCGTATCGAATTTCTAGGTATTGTCTACATGAACAGATCCGATATAAATCTCCCGATATCGCAAGCGGCCTTTCCGGGTTAGCGATTTGCCAGTTCAATTTCTCATGGAATTTATCCATTTTTGGCCCTTTGTTATCATCATCCAGTCGGCATTAGTCCAATTTTCTGAAAAAAATGTACTCATTCTCATGGTTTGAGATGGCCTAGTAGTGGTTATTACTTCATTATCCTGGCTCCTCTTCTTCATCTTTCCGATCAAAAAGGTCTTAACACGACCTTGAGAGCCTTGAGTTAATGGCCTTATACGGACGCTAGCCGGTGGATGACCATACATCGGCCGGTAACAGGCCGAAACGGTGGCTTGGATGTCCGACGGCTCCGAAACGGCGAAAGGCCGGTGTCAGTCCGGTGCCCGACTGATACACGGACGCATGGATCCTGGTTTGATCTAGTACTACGGCAACTGTGTCAGATGTCTGATTTAAGGCATTGGTTTTCTTTCTAGCGCCAGATTTAAGAATGAACTGTTTTGAAATTGATACGTCCGTTTGAGGCAAGAAGATTTTCAATGTTGTAATTATAGCCAAGAAGGTAAACATCCTCGCCTCGGGGCGATCATGATTTTAAGAAATCAAAATGATTTGAAGAAATTTGTTTGAGGGTCCCCCATGAAACCCGTCTGTGAAATGGGTTTGAAATAAGTCTGCATTTGTAGTATTCGAAAAACTCTATGCAAAATCGTTAGAGTTACAAACAAATGCGCTCTATGAGTTAGGTGTCTGGAATTAGATACCTTGTTATATATATAATATAGTGAAACAGTTTGTCTTAAAAGTTGTTTTTATCATTTCTTGAAATTGGTCACTAGAAATGACGATTCAAATGCATGTGTTCTAGCATCCTGTCCTCTTGATATTTCCATCAGCCAGGTAATAACTGCATTTGCAGAGACAGATCCATTCATTTATAAATGTCAGCGTCATGTCAATTTTTAAGAGAAATATGTACACTTAGTCACAGGCAAGAGAATGCGAATCGAGAATTATCGTTGCCGACATTCTCTTTTAGGATTTAACTAGATTTTAGCTTGCTGTCGATATTATGTATACTAATAAAACTAATATATACTAATCTGCTTATCGTATGGTCGTTATTTTCTATATTAGTATCTTTCGCTTGAGTATTACCGAAATGTACGCATACGTACACCTATTAGGCATGATACGATATCAACCGCAGATAGTTTAAATCCCATTCTGATCCAACTAGTCAATCTGGAAAATAATGTCAGAAATTCCAGTTGATAAGACGTAAATATGGGTCTAAAAACAATGGGCCCATATTTACAAAGATTCTTAAGCTATTCTTAACTTAAGTTAGGAAAAAAAGTCAAAATTAGATTCTGTATTTGAAACACTATGGTTTAGAACATGTGCATTACATTAAATACTAATACACTTGTGATGCTATTGTAACTTCTGTGCCAAAATGTTCAAACAATCTATATCGTTTTCAGTAACTCCAACTACATGTATAACAGCTCAGAATTTAAGAGATTTCTTAACTTGCGACTAAGATTCTTTATAATTACCAGCCCTGGTATGTTATATTTGTCTTTTAGACCTCCCATCTTAAAACATAGTACATGTATTTATAATTAATCATAGTTCAATGATTGTCTACTGCAACGAGATGTAACACTCAACATGTCAACGACAATCGACCAACGCTGTCAAGAAATTTTTGTTTTTGTTTGTTTGTTTGTATTTTTTTTTGCCGTTGTTAACAGTATTTCAGTCATATCACGGCGGTCAGTTAACCTACGCACACTTTTCCTGGGCAAGCTTGCCAGTACTAAGTGCACATACCCATGCCAGTAACTGACAACTGCCCTACTTGAATCAGAGGTAGGGGTGGGAATGGCCGTAGAAATAATTTCATGACCAAGCCCCACACAAGTTATGTGGCCGGGCTGGGGTTTGAACTCACAATCCCCGGATTGTCAGTCTAGCGCTCTACAAACTGAGCTAGCCGGGCCCGACGGTCCCGAAATTTGAGGAGTGATAAATTATGTAAACTTTATATTATAAATCTTGTTTTTTTTATGAGCATACTGATATTTTATATTTTCTAATGTGGTCTGTTGTATGTTTCTGAGTATTATTTATTACACTTATTTATGGATATGTTATTTAAGCCATAGTATTGCTCGAGTTTGGACACCTGATGCCAAGAACTACGATTGCAACGACATGTAAACGCACGTTTACATTCAAGGTAATTATTATTACAAAGCAAACGAATATGTTCAAACATTTATGTTATGATTAATGCCTTTGATTGAAATTCAGTTTCATTGGTTTGCAGAGCACACTAATTATATTCATTTTATACATTTGTAATTAATCACATAAAGCATAAAACCATTATGAAGCAATATAATTTAATAATCCGCAAATCTGGCTTTACAATAGGCACACGCAAATATCAACGTACGATATTTGCATAATGTAACCTTTAGGTTGGTTAACTATTATTAACCGAGTCATCTCGTCCCAACCATTTAATAATATGTTGTCAAAACAAAATACGTTGTACGAAACCTACATAATACGGACGATCACTGGTTTAGTTTACAGTCTTAGAAACCTGAAACGCATTCTATATTGTTAAAGGTGTTTCAAAAGTTATGTTGAAAGGTATTTGATTGTTTACACAATGTATTAAGAGTTTTTATCTCGAGCATTATACAATATGTCACTTCTCTGTGCAGTGTATTTAATTTATCCACATTTCGATTCGGTAGCAAACAATAGCGATACAAAAGTAGGAGCATATAAGACTTGTATTTTTACCAAATAATTTTAAGCTTATTTCAAGGTATCAAAATATGTCCAGCTTCGCCATTGTTATTTACCATAAATAGAAATTTAGCTCTTTTTTTATTGTTAGACTTGAGACGAAAAAATTGTTCACAAACCTTAAGGCTTGAGTTTATAATACATACATATTTTTACTCCAGTCATATTCAGGCGAACAGATAAGGTGCGTGAAGGCGTGATTTACGCACGAAAAACCACAAAATACGCACAGAAAATACAACCACGGTGTACATTTACATAGAGTTTACAACTACTACTAATTTCGCTGTGCAATCGATGGGTGCTGTGTATATAATGAAATTATAACGTGTATCAATTGTTATGATGATCGTATTAAACATATGATTTTATATTGTTGCAAAATATTATCGACTTACAGTCGCTACACCCCTTTAATGCATTTTTCGCGTTTAATTGTTTCTTAAGAAAAGCAAACATCCAACACCTGATTGCTGTGTCATTTGAAAATATATGTATTTGCTGCAATTTTTTATGATGATTGTTAATTTAGTTATACAATTGCAAGCCAGATAGGTTTGCAATAACAACGAGAGTTGTAATAAGCAGTTGTACTATTATCAAATTATCTCATTTTGATGGAATAATAAAGAATTACATTGTTCTTGCATTGGATTATGGGCAAAAATGGCAACGTAACTCACAACGATTTTAGGAATACAATAAAAATTATTGTGATTCTTTTCATTTTCTATGTGTCTGCTTTTCACGCAATTCATTCAATACTTATTTAAACACACATAAGGTACCTAGGGCTTGCATTAAGGGAAGTCTGGGAATAATTTACTCCCAGTTCTGGTCACAGCACTTCCAAAATTGCAACCATGGAAGTCCTGTGTAAGGATTGAATTCAGAAAAAAATACCTTAAGTTACCTGTCTACCTAAATGTTTACCTCTTTCAGTAAATTAATAGGCATATTATCACCTAATTATCAGAAATGAAGATAAACAAGCTTGAATTTTATACTTTATTTTATATCCTAAATACTCAGGACTTCCAATATCCAACACTTGGAAGTCGGGACTTCCAAAAATGTCACCTTAGTGTAAGCCCTGTAAGAAACAGCCATTGACAGACATTGTCAGTGTACATGTTATATTGTAGCATTGATAATATGGTACTACTTTTTAAAAATCATTATGATAATTGTCCCTTAATTCTTCGCTGGAATAATTACATGAGAGCGATTGTATACAACGGCATAAGGTTCTGCAAAGGCAACTGTTGGTAAAAAGGGAATATTATTGTTGTTGACATCATGGAACAATAAATGATATTAACATACCTTACGTGACTAGCCCGTGTTAAATGTCCATATACCTATCATAAAACAATTCGTACTATTATACCTCACGTGACTAGCCCATGTTAAATTTCCAAATACCTATCATTTAACAATTCGTAATGTCACATGCGACAGTATACTGTCACCCTCGCGTGGAGCTAAAAATATAACAACCGTTTCTCAAAACAAAACAACGTTTACCATTAGTACAGATAACATCAATCCACTGCTTTTACAATTAATATACATCAACAAGCGTTGCAATTCATTTTCGAGTATCCACAAAGTTGTGCTATATTGTATTTCATGCGAAAAGAGCTAACCAGAAACGCGATTTGTTTTTGAAATCGCCATGACTGGTCAGAACGAATATTTTTAATCGTATTTTGTCTCAAAACCTGTGTCCGATTATCCGTATTGCCGTCCCAAATAAGTTAAGATATCGCCGATGCATGGTTTCTTTAATTATGTGTTACGCGAGTGCTTAAACATGTTAAAAACAAACTAAAACGACACAGCACAATCTTCTATCAGTCGAGTGAAAACTTGTTTGTGTCGTTACTGCACTACTCTACTGTACACATTTATCGCGTTCGAGTGTTTTGAATATCCATTCAACACTTCCCATCAACTATAATATTTCGTTTTGTATCCAACAATAATTTTCGCCCGTATTTCGCCATGTATATTACTGATTTAAACTAACGCGCTGTATAAACTTCCTATCGATCACGCCAACTTTTAAGCATGACACATTTAAATTTATTATACCTCACTTGATTATTTCTCTATATAATGCATATAAATTGCAGCGGGCAAGAATTTGATATGTCGCCCAGCAATGTCGCCCGCTACCGCTATGTCGCCCGGTACGCATATGATACGGGATTTAGCTGAATTTAAAGTCTGTGTCATGTAGAGGTTTGATTGTTTATATATCTGTATCAGACGACATTGATCATTGTGGCAAGGTTTGCAAGTATATGTAATTTATTTCTTTACTTTGATTTTGTTCGGTATAATAAAATAAATATTGACTTCCTTGAGGGTGACAGTGCGTCTCG